>PVJO010015366.1:0-45254 GCA_004026905.1 Hystrix cristata
GTATACCCTTGACCGAGGAAACGGTCCTCCTCTATCGGGGGTGGTCGTCCTCTTCGACCGAGCGCGCAGCTTCGGGAGGGACGCACATGGAGCGGTGAGGGAGGAAGGGGACACCCGCCTAGCCAGCCAGATCAGCCGAATCAACCCTGGCGATCAATGGGGTGACAGATGTCGCAGCCAGATCGCCCTCACATCCCCATGGCCGCTTCTTTATGTCAGCTTTGTACACTGCCTTCAGCTTCCCTGGCTGGAGTTCCATGTTCTTGATCGCCCTTCCTTCTTGAGAACCCTTCCTTCTTGAGGTCTTCTTTGCAGCCTAGGTTTCCCTCTCACAGCTGTACCCATGGCTTTGTCAGGGGCGTAGGTTGTAGGGACTAACACCCTGCCACTACTTTCTGCTTGTTCTCAAAGGCTTTCCTTTGCAATCTCAGTGGAAGCTTCCATGATGCCATTAATTCTTGCATTATCTATGCCTGCAAAATCAGCATGATGTGGGTGATACCAGGGTATGCCACTGATTGGAGCAGTACCTGGATCAGTTTGACTCATGACTGCATCAGCTTCTGAGTGCCTTTCTGGCCTGGGTAGTACTGTACAGGTGGGATGCCTGGTGGCTTTAGTCTCAAAAGACTCTGCCCTGGTAAATCTTTGAATCAAATTTGTGTTTCTACTACCTGAGCCTTTTCATGGGTGGTGTGTTGCTGATTCCTATGATGTCTTCGAGGCATACTTCTCACCATCCTGGTGTACAGCCCTTGCCCTCTTTTGCTGTCGGTTGATACAGGATTTTGTGGATCCTAAGCGCACACTACCATAGAACTACATTCCCAGTCCTCTTGATGGCTGCTGCTGTTGCTGCTGCTGCTTCCTTTTTGAGTAGGGGTTTTGCTGTACATTTTAGGCTGGCCTTGAATTTGTGATCTTCCTGTTTGTGTCTCCAAAGTGCTGGTGCACCACCACACTTGGCTCCACTAGCCTTTTTGACTTCTTTATAATGATTTGGCAATTGTACCCTACCCATCTACCTACCTACCTACCTTCCTTCCTTCAGAAGCAGTCATCAATTGTGAAGCAGGCACCAGTTTTCTTTGTTAGCTTTCTGTTGCTGGAGACAACAGTGCCTGAGACAGTCAAGAAATAAAACAACCCATTTATTTTGCCTCACCGTTACTGAGCCCTCCGTCCATGATCGGTTAGCCCTGTTGCTTTTAGGCTTGTGGCAAAGAAGCATATTGTAGTAGGGAACACGTATTAGAGCAAGCTCTGTTCACTTCATGGCCAGGGAGTGTGAAAGAGAGAGGAGAGACCAGGGTCCTGTCTCCTTCAAGGGCGTGTCCTCAGTGGTCTAAAACCCCCCTCTAGGCCCCACCACTTAATGTTTCTACTACCTTCCAAAGGTGCTCAGCTGGGGCCGAGTCCTCAGCACACAGGCATCACAGATCCAGACAGCAGCAGTGCACTAGGGTGTTCAGCGCAGGGTTATTTTAATATCGGAAAGTACAAGCAATTTCTGTTGTTACACTTTTCCATATTTTTAATTTCCCTGAAAAAAGAAATAGGTATATAATGGGAAAGGTATTTTTTTTTTAAATTTGTACATTTAGATATCAATCAGGGAGGAAAAATGTCATTTTTATCCCCTTTGCCTGAGAACATGGCTGATTCTGATGAAGAGAACGTTGATGGAAATCTGCTAACGGGCTTGGGGATTTAGCTTGCTAGCAGAATGCTTGCCTAGCAAGTGCAAAGCCCCGAGTTCAATCCTCAGCATACCCCCTAAATTGTGAAATCTGCTGAAAACTCTTCTTAGTCCTTCCATCCTCAGCATTAGTGAAATAGTAACTACCACTACCATTTGATAGCAGACTCTTTGCTGATGCAGTGGTACATATTTCAGACATTTTTGTCACATAGTGCTAAATGGGATCACATCAAATTAAAAAGCTTCTGCACAGCAAAGGAAAGCACTAACAGAATGAAGAGACAGCCTACAGAATGGAAAAAAAATTTGCCTGCTATTCCTTAAAGAACTAATATCTAAAATGTATAAAGAACTAAAAAAAAAATTAGACCCCCCACATTTAAAAACCCAGTTAAAAAAATGGGCATTTGAAATGAATAGATATTTCTCAAATGAAGAAATACAAATGGCCAATAAATACATGAAAAAATGTTCAACATCACTGGCCATTCAAGAAATAGCAAATTAAAACAACACTGAGATTCCATCTCCAGAAAGAATGGCTATCATCAAGAAATCAACCAATAACAATGTTGGCGAGGCTGTGGGGTGGGGGTGGGGCTTTTTCATTGTTGATGGGAATATAAACTGGTATAACTACTATGGAAACCATACGAAGGCCTCAAAAAACTAAAAATAAAAATTCCATTTGACCCAGCTATTGCTGTTCTAGGTATCTTTCCAAAAGAGTTAAAGACATTATAGTGATGTATGCATACCCATGTTTATAGCAGCACAATTCATAATAGCTATATCTTGGAAACAGCCTGTATTCCATCAACAGATGAATGGACAAAGAAAATGTGGTATTTATACTCAGTGGAGTACTACTCTGTCATAAAGGATAAACTTGAGTGATTGGATGCATTTTGAGACTATAGTGTTGAGTGAAGTAAATCAGGCACACAAGCGAAAATATCCCATGGTTTCTCTTATAAAAAAATCAATATATAAATAAGGTGTGAAATAAAAGATAAAAGGAAAAAAGAGAGGAAAAAAGGTACTGTAATCCAGCATAGGCAATGTATCTACTTGTGTATTTTAATTTAGTATTCTTGTTTTATTCGTTTCTTGGCCTATTAGTCTGGTTGTTTGTTTGGTTTTTCTTTTTTTTTTTTTTTTTTTGGTGTCAGGGATCAAACTCAGGGCCTTGTGCTTGCTAGGCAAGTGTTCTGCCGCAGAGCTAGATCCCCAACCCCTAGTCCAGTTTTAATCTGTATGTATGACAATTAACTTTATAAGGATTTAAAAGAAAGAAATGAATCTGATGCTGGGAAACAAAAAAAAAAAAAAAGAGAGGGGTGGAGGGAAAGGGAAAAAAAAATAATTGAGTTGTGTTATGTACATATACCATTCCCTACAGTGAATGTAATCATTGTATACCAAAAACATGTACTAATAAAAATTTTTAAAAACCAATGTTAAGTTTCCTTCAAGAATTATTCTGTCACTTATATTTCCACTATTGTACATTATGAATATGCCAGTTTTACTCTTCTTTCAGCATTACTGTGTATTAAAATTTTTAAAAAATAAACTATTTTCTTATAATGAGGGCAACGTAATTGATTGTCAAAATGTGGAGACAATCCCTTGTCCCACATACGCACCTGTATGTGCTCTGTCTAGAAGCACTAGTAACATTTTTGCATGTTCTTCCTGTGTTTTTGTTTTCTAATGATAAGTGTGTTGACTGCTGGGTTTTGGCCGCCATGTGTTGTTGCGGTGTGTGTGGCGGGGCTGGGCTGTTTGTGTGTAGCCTGCTTGCTCGTCTTCAGTGCAGGTATTGTCATCTTGGCACCTGGTAGGTAGGTTCGTTAGTTTTTAAGGGTGGAAGATAAATGGTTACAAAATGAATTATGCAGCAGCACAAGGGATTAAAAGCTAAGTAAAATCTAAGAAAATTCTGTTCTTTAGCAGTTGACAGGCATGCCTGGTGAGTCTGATACAGCTGAAGGAGCAGAATGAAACTTGAGTAAGAATACTTTGTTACATAGAAGGAACACTTACTCAAAAACTTACCTCACTGTCACTGTCTTGGAATGGGCACAGATTTTTTTATTTTTTTTATTTTTTCGAGACAGGGTCTCACGTAGTTCAGGCTTGCCTTGAACTCACTGTGTAGCCCAGGCTGTCCTTGAACTCACAGAGCCTTCTGCCTCAGCCTCCCTAGTGCTGGGATTACAGGCATGCGCCACCACGCTCAGCAGACACAGATTTCTTAGCAGTGTGAATATGTGCTCTGTTTTCTTCGAGAAGTTTTACTGTTCCACTGTTTGTTAACCCTTAAGGGCTGGGATTGTAGGTCAGTGTCACAGCACTTGCCTAGCATCCACGAGGCCATGGGTTCAATCCCCAGCATCACATTCACATACAAAAAATAAATTTAAAAGGATAGGCTTTATAGTATCATCCCAACACATCAAATACCTACAGGAGAGTCTAAAGAAAGATGTATAAAGCCTTGACACCTCCGTAGAAAGTACAAAATGTTGCTGAAGGAAGTAAAGAAGGCTTTTAATGCAGGATGAATATGATAATAGATGAATTTTCCCAGGTCGATCCAGAGATTCAATTCAGTTCCAAATAAAAAACCTCAGCAGGCTTGTGTGTATGAAGTGTGTGTAAATTGAGAAACTGATTTGAAAATTTATGGAAACAAAAGGACCAAGAACAAGGAAAAGAACTTTTTAAAGAATGGTTTATGTGTTCCTGATTTGTGACAAAGGCACGGTAGCAATTTAGTGGGGAAAATGATGCCAAGTCGGTAAGGTTGCTGCAGGAAAAACGAAGGCTTCCTATTCCTTTCTCAGTTTTTCTCCTTGCATTTTTTTGTGGAAGAAATGTGTTTGTGTTTGCATTTTGTGAATTGTATCCCCTGTGCTGTCTTTTACCACCTTCCTCTCTCCTTCATATTTCCAAATCAGTAGTTAGGTTTGAAGATGTAGTTGAGTGATGCAAGAGAAAAACAACTTCATAGGTTGTATTTGTGCATCTAGAGGTCTGATGAAACTGAAGACTTCTGCTGTAAGTTTATATACTTAATGTTTGGTTGTCTCTTTTCAGAATGTTATTGACAGTTGATTGCTGCCTAGAGATCTATAGATTGATAGTTGTTATAAGATGGTGAGGCTCTATAATTATACTGTTTTTTTTCATAGCATATTTGGAATGCTTTTACAAAAAGAAACTTTGCTTTGTTTAGTATTTGATTGCTTTGTAATTCAACAAAACTGAGTTACTTTTATAATAAAAAAGTTAATTAAAATAAGCTCTAGATTGCTTTGGTTCTGATTCTTTTTTTTTTTTTTTTTTGTGGTGCCGGGGATCGAACTCAGGGCCTTGTGCTTGCAAGGCAAGCACTCTAATCACTGAGCTAAATCCCCAGCCCCCCTGATTTCTTAATAATTTTAGTGTTTAACATATATAGACTTACAGCAGAAGTCTTCAGCTTCATCAGACCTAATTGCTCTTTTACATATTTTATAGTACTTGAGATACTGTTCTGGAATGAAATTCATACAAGAATTTAGTGCTGTGCATTTGATACATAATTTGGCTTGGTATTGAATTGGCTTGGTATTGAATTTTGGGTTGAAAGTGATTTTTCGTGAACATTGAGGGAATTATCCCATCACTGCCAAATATCCAGTCACTGAATGTTACAGCTTTTAAACCATATCAATCCTGTGTGTTTTGTACATTATTTGTATTTATTGCTGGAGTCTTCTTAGGATTCTCTTATGCCTTACACCCTGAAATTGCCCGGTGGTGAGGTAGACTGGTTTAATGTAAGATAGTTATAGCTGAGAATTTCCCCCTTTGTATCTTTCATATTATTTTTCTTCTAGTTCCTATTGGATATTTGTTAGTGCTCTTGGATTATTTGTCTCCTTTTTTTTCTCTAATATTTTCCACTTTTTTATTGTTGTTCTGAGCTGATAGTTTAAATTTTGCCGATCAGATTTAAAAATTGCAAAGATTCTTTTTTTTTGAGGGTGCTGGGGATCGAACTCAGGGCTTTGTGATTGTTAGACAAGCCCTCTAACCACTGAGCTAAATCCCCAGCCCCTCATTTTTGTTTTTTTTGAATGTTTTCAGTGCATCCTATTTTTGTTTTAGTTGGTATCTTTGCAGTTTTGCTTTGTTGCCTAAATCACCTGTTCTGGTTCAGTTTTTCATTCTTTGTGTATTGTGCTGTGTCTTGTCTGAAAGTACAGTACTGGACAAGTCACAGCTGTCTCTCCTTATTTGAAGCCAGATAAACAGGAAGGCTGAGCAGGGTTCCACTTCCGGGCAGACTCTCTGCTGCCACTTGGGGAGCTGCCGCTGGGAGCTCCTGCTCTTTGGGCTGGAAGTTCTTCAGCACCCTGCTGGAGAGGCCAGTTCCCTCTTCTCTGGCATGAGCTTTCTTTACATGAATTCTGGGTGTTGTATCCTCATTGTTTTGTGCCTTGTTCCTGATTTTATTGGAAATGATTCTTGTGTTTCCCTCTGAATGAAATGTTTGTCCTGGACTTGGGTTTACTCTGCTCAGTCTGTCTTGTCTTCCATAACTTTGCTGAAATCTTTCATTTGCCGATGGCCTCCTCAGATTCTTTTTATAGTGTTTTTGTGGGGTTTTTTGTTTTTAATTCTCTTCTTGTAGTTTTCAAGTCATTTCAGAAAAGAGATAAACATGTATTTTGCCTGTCATTTGTCATTTAATTCATTATCATTCTGTTGAGTCTCTAAAATATCACCCCTTCACCCTAGTTGGGATGCTTTGAAACTTTGAATTAAATCACTGAATAAAAATACTTTACATTAGTTTGGAGGTGTATCTCAGTGGTAAGAGTGGATGATTAGCACGTGTAATGCCTTAGGTTTGATGCCCAGCAACACAAAACCAGAAAATCAACCCCCAAAACAAAAAGTTCCATAGTACTGGGGATTTATCTCTTCATATCTCTTGATGGAACTGAGTTATTAAGCTATTTTGAAAATATATTGTGATTCTTTTAAGTTATTCAACATTGACAAAACAATTCCATACTTTGTTTTTGGGTGCTGGGTATCTAACTCAGGGCTTTGTGCTTGCTAGGCAAGCACTCTACGACTGAGCTAAATCCCCAACCCCTCCATACATTTTCAAAGACTGTAAGTTGAAAATTTTTTTCTCCATATTTTGTTGAGAGCATTTTTTAAAGGTGGAATTTTCTTTAGGTGGTCATATATATCAAACTGTCAAAATATTTATAAGCAGAATTTTTTTCTGTGAACAAAAATGTTTCAAATACTCTGTGAAGCTCTAGTTAGTAGGTGGGTATAGATTGAGTGAATTTATCTATTGCTATAGTTATCTTGGTTTGCACCCAGTTTGGATGAAGGCTTGGTGTACCCTGGAACCAAATACAATGAATATGGCATATTCATACCCCCTTGTGGAATGAAGTACTGTAGTTCTTTCTCCACCCGCATCACAGTGCAGATGCATATCCTGTATATTGTTCTCACTACTGTTGTTCTGCGTGGTGTGGGACTATCTGAGGTTCTCCTGCTGTCAAAATGATTATTTGTCATCTTGCCATTGAGAGGAGGATCTCTCCATAGTTCTACTGCCCTCTTTGAAACATGCCATTGCCTTCTGTAAAAGGGAAAGTTGTGTGAAGAGTAGGCTTTTCCCTTCTTTATTTCTCTTTGATAGTTTCTTTCATATTTGTTAGCAAGTCAGTACTCTCCACTCATGCCAGGGACAGAATGAGCTTCCCAAAACACTGCTTGCTTTGCTTTACTGTTCTGTTTTCAGATCTTTTCTTTTGTGTGTGGCAGTACTGGGGATTAAACTGGGCTCTTACACTAAGCGGTGTTCCCAGTGCCCCCTCCTTTAAATTTTGAAATAGAGTCCCCCTACATTGCTAACTTTCTCAGGCTGAACTCAAACTTGCATTTGCCCTCCCTCAGCCTCCCTCAGCCTCCCAGAGTGCTGGGATTACAAACATAGGCCATTTTGCTGTTCCTTTTTCTTCACAAAGTCCATTGACCTATCACATTAAGTCCAAACTGCTCTTTTCTGTTTTCATTCCTTTACCTCCTCAGAAATGTTCCAGTTGCCTCCTTTTAGTTTTTATTTGTTAACATCTGTTAAAGCAGTATTAAGGGAAAATAAGCATTTCAGTAGAAATGTTTAAAGTTTTCCATCACTTTGTTGTCTTCCTTTTTATGATGTAAAGATCCATAAAATTACATTCTTTTGTTATTTAAGCATTCTTAAATGTTTGTTCCCATTAAGGAATACCATTAAGGAAACCATGATTTACAGATAAAACAGTGGTTTTCAATCAAGAACAGTTTTGTCTCCCAGGGGATATTAGACAGTGTTGGAACAGTTTTTTGTCACACTGGGTGAGGGAGTCCTACTGTAAAGACCGGGGATGTTGCTGCCCGTAGGAGGGCACACAGGACAGCCCTGACAACAAAGACTCACCTGGCCCCAGAGTTTGGCTGAAAAACCTGACATAGAATCATCATCATCAGTGTAATAATGTATTATTCATACGTATCTGTGTACCTTCTCTCCTTTTTCTTTTCTCTCTCTCTTTTTTTTTTTTTTGGTGCTGGGAATCACACTCAGGGCTTTGTGCTTGCTAAGTGAGCGCTCTACCAGCTGAGCTAAATCCCCAAGCCCTCTCTTTTCATTTTAAAATTTGTCTTGTTATTTTAAAAAATCAAATCGTATATGTAGTTGTCTAATAATATCCAAGGCAATGATATGCTTGGTTTCCACTCTGGAATAATTTTCAACTTCTTTGACAGTGGCTTCTACATATACCATTCTTTTTAAAAATTAAAAAAAAGTTATTAGTACATGTTTCAGTACATAAATATAACACAATTTAATTCTCCCCTTTTCTTTTGGTGGTACTGGGGATTGGGTCTCAGAGCCTGCTCAGTAAACTACATCCCCAGTTGCCATGAGCGCATCCTCCCTACCTGCTTTGAGACAAGTTATCAAATTGCCCAGGCCAGGCTTGAACTTTCAGTCCTTTCAATCCTTCTGTCTCAGCCTTTCAGAGTGCTGGGATTACAGATGTGCACTACTACACCTGGTGTGCCTGTACCATTCTTATTGCCAGTATTTTTTGTTAGGTTTTCGGTTGGGCGCTAAGCCGCATTTATTAAGTGTTCCAGCTCAGTGTTACAGCGGACAGGCTGTACTCCGTACAGGAGTAGGTGCTTCTTGAAGGCAGGGGTGGTGAATATATAGCCCCAGTACTTCCTCCTTCTGACGTATGTTGGCTTCTTCCGAGATGACCTTATTTGGGCAAGAAAGAGGGCCTCCGGAATGGCTGACATGTTGGCCTTTCTTCGTCCCAGTGGGAAGTTTTCGTGTGCGGGAGATGAAGGTGGGGGGGCAGTCTAACATTTTTAAATTTTAAAACTTTCTCATTTCCTGTCTTCCTTGTTGCCTTCTACTTGTTTTCAGTATTTGTGACATTTATTTGACTGTACCAATCTTTGTGTTTTCTGCGCAAATATTAACATATTCTTTCTTGTATAACCTTTAGTTTCCCTTGGAGTTAATAATTGTTTTGCCTTTTCCTTTTGATTGTTCTTCTAAAATGTAATACTTTTTACTATTTACATGTCTGAAAATTTTTTTCATACTTGGCTAATGATGTGTGTAGGCATATAATTCTGGTCTGGAAATAATTTTCCTCAGAATTTTGACTCTTCCCTTTTAGTCTGTCTTTTAAAAGTGTTTCTCCTGAGAAGTCTTATCTTCTGAAAGCATTTTGGATCTTCGAACTTTATCATTGTTTTGTTTGGTTCTTCATTGTATTCAGAAGATCAGATGCTGTGTAAAACTGTTTATTCACTGAATCTTCAATCATAGAGTATAGTATTTTAAGACTGTCCTTTATCTGAATAAATGCTTAGAATCCTGAGTTTATGGCAAATGTAAGACTCATAAAGCCAGTGAGAAAAAGGCTTTGCTTTTCTGTGTGCACCCCCCCCCCCCACACCTTTTAGTGGTACTGGGGATCAAACCCAGAATCTTTGTGCTGAGCTGCATCCTGAGTCCTTTTTATTGATCTTTTCCCTTTCTTTTCTTTTCTTCTTTTTTTTTTTTTTTGAGACAAGGTCTTGCTAAGTTACTAGTGGCCCAAGCTAGCCTCAAACTTCAAAAAGAGTAAGTCTGGTATGGCACAAGAAATTTGCCTTTTTAAAATTTTATTTAAATTTTTTTTTTTTTAGGGGTTTTGAGGCAGGGTCTCACTGTGTAATTGAGGGTGGTCTTGAACTCATTATAGCCCAGACTGGCCTCGAATTTGCAGTGATCTTCCTGCCTCAGCCTCCCAAGTGTTGAGATTACAGGCGAGGCTCTAGAAATTTGCATTTTCTAGGCAGCCATGCTAGTCCTGGATAGTTTTGATATAGGGGAAAAAAATATAACTCCCAACCTGCTAGATGTCAGTTACGCTGAGTTCATGTTCCCCGAAGTCGAAGAATGAATTCTAAGGAACAAAGGAGGTTAAGAGTAGGAATTTTATTGGGAGAGAGAAAGAGAGCTCCTGAAAGACAGGAGGGGACCCAAGTGGGTTGCCAACGAGCCCACCCTTCAGGGGAAGTTTTATAGAGCAAAATTGTGAGGCGGGTACAATGTCTGTCAAAATGATGATTAACCAATAATATTACAAGTGTAGTCGTTTAGGTAATAGTGATCCAATGGGGAAGAAAGTCATGTAGTAAATCGGCAAGGAAAGAACAAGGACATTCCAGGGTGGGTTGGATCCGGAGATCTTGGTCGCCCACCTGGGTGACCTAGATTTTAACAGATGTAATCTTCAGTTCATTGTTTCTCCTTCAACCAGGGGTGTGGCTCTGGTCTTTCCATCCTTATTTTGAGACCTGACCTTCAATGGATGCGCCTCCAGCCATAGTTGTCCTGTGTATTGACTCCATTGAGGGAGGGCCCAGCCCTGTCTGACTGCCTATGATATTTCTACCTTACTTCACTGTCTATAATAGTTTTATAAGCCTCAGGTGTATGAAACTAAAGGAAAGTCTGCATTCAGTGAAGTGACCACAAATTTAAACTCTTTCCTCTTTCAATAAAAGAAACATATAATCTTTGGATAGGTTTTATTTTGTTTTGTTTTGGCACTGGGCATTGAACCCAGGGTCTTCATACTAAGCTACATCCCCAGCTCTTTTTTGTTTTGTGATAGGGTCTTGCTGAGTGACTAAATTGACCAGGCTGGGCTTGAACATTGGTCTTCTTCCGTCAGGCCCTCAGGAGTGTGGGGAGACTTCCTTTACTCAGAAATAACACCTGACTGGAAAATAATCAGCCTTGAAAATGAGGGATTAAAAATGCCAGCCTCAGTCAGCCTGTCTTTGCCTTACTTCCATCACTATTCTCTTGCACTGTGATTACTCTGTAAGGCGAAAGGATAGGCTAATTGGGGGTGGCATTTTTGATCTCTACTTTTCTAGGCTGATTATTTTCTAGCTAGGTCTTGAGGGGGGACACGACAAGGGATTGCTGGTGTTTGTCACCACTCCTGGCTCCCACTTACTTTTTAACTTTTTTTAAAATTTGTTTTTTGCATGCTGAGGGTTGAACCTACAGGCTTGTGTGTGCTAAGCATGTGCTACATCTCCAGCCCTGTATGCACAGTTTTAAAATATGTGTTTTGAATCTAGGATTATTTTGAAGGTAGTATTAAGCAAGAAGCAGATTCCAGGCTGATTAGCCCCTTCCGTTAAGTATGGGGCCGTGTTTCTTCTAATTATGTACGCAAATGTCTCTATATAGTCTCTGGAACAGTATAATTCTAAACATTTTTGAATGATGTTGAGGGGAATGTGTATTTTTCTATGTAGAAAACAGTATGAATGATTATATGGGGCTGGGGTGATCTTGCTTTGTGTTAAGATTTTTGATGTGGTTTACGTTGTATTTGGGTATCTTTATTTCTTAAGGATTGAAATAGTGTGAAAGAGGCACAGGTTTATTGCTTCAGGCTTAGCATAAATCATTTAGGTTATATTATCAGAATTTGATAATGGTTCTGTAGGTTAGTTTAGCTTAAATTGTTTCTTTTAAATCTATCAGCCAAGATTTGTTAGGCATAAAAGAAGCCAGTGCTTTAAATCTCTTTTTAAACCATTTTTATCAACAACTGTTGGCACAGTAGTACATGTGTTCATTACATATTCATATTTACTTTGTAAGATAATTCTGACTCAAATCTCTTACTTTGTTAGCTGTTAATATATGTACATGAAAAATTTAAATGTTAGATTTTTATTTTAATTTGGGAAAAATATAATACAGCTACATTAAAGAAATTTAAAAACTAAAATAACCTATTATCCTTTCATCTTTGCTTAAAGGTTTCAGTCCCCAAAGCAATTTGTGTTTTAGATTAGCTGGCCAGCCTTCTGCGTTTGTAATCTTGGGCTGTGAAATAGTAGAGCTAGTTTTTGTGGGTGTTTTTTTGTTTTCTTGTGGGTTTTTTTTTTAAAAACTGAGATTTGAACCCAAGGCCTTCACACAGAGGCCCCCCCCTTTGGGGACTGGGGATCAAACTCAGGGCCTTGCGCTTGTTAGGCAAGTGCTCTACCACTGAGCTAAATCCCCAACCCCTTAGTTTTTGTTTTTTGAGGCAGGGTCTCACTATGTAGGTCAGGCTACCCTTTAACTACCAGTGATCCTCTCTCTTCAATCTCCCAAGTGCTGGGATTACAGGTGTTGTACCACCATACAGGGCTCCACCCCCAGCTCTTTTTTATTTTGAGTCAGGGCCTTATGAAGTTGCCCAGAATGGGCTTGAATTTGGCAGTCTTCCTGCCTCCTCAGCCCTGAGAGTGCTGGGATTACAGGTCTGTGCTACCACGCCCATCTTTGAAGGAGGGGGATATATATGTATGGAAATAAGGATTTATAAATCCTTTTGCTGTTTGAGACAATATAGAGGAGATTTTAAGTATGGTATGTTGTATGAATTTTCAGTGTCTCTTTGCCCTTAAAATTTCAAGTGGCTATTGAAGACAGTAGGAACTTTCTTCTTTTTTTTTTTTTTTTTTTTTGTGGTGCCAGGGATCGAACTCAGGCCCTTGTGCTTGCAAGGCAAGCACTCTAATCACTGAGCTAAATCCCCAGCCCCAGTAGGAACTTTCAAAATAAGCTTCAGTAGGTTCTGCTCTCACCTGTTAAACCCAAGAGTCCCGACTTTAAGGTCTTTAAAAAGCTTATTCCTCCTGAGTGATTCAGTATCAAGCATTAGAAAAACTGCTTTGTTAGCTGTTGAGGGAAAAGAGTAAATGTGGACTATTAGTAGAAGTTGGGTGCATTCCTGCAGTGTGTTGCGTGTGAGCACAGGTCACTGTTCTTGGCAGCTGTCTGTTCCTGCACGTCACAGTGATGTCCTTGGTTGGCGTTCTGTCATTTGTAAGAGCATGACAGGTATTTTTTGACTTTCAATATTGTTATATATGGTGAAATAATGATGTTACTTTTTCTGCTTCACTAATATGCATAAATAAAAGACATTATAAAAAGAAAAACTCTTCTAATTCTTCCCTTAACCAAATAGAGATTTGACAGAATAATACGGAAATAACAGTATGCGCTCAGAGAAATCTAATTAACGTTAGCCTAAAGTGATTTGGAGATTTTTTTTATGAGAGGAATTTTTTTTTTTTTTTTTTTTTTTTAAGGCAGGGTCTCGCTGTGTAGTTCAGGCTGGCCTTGAACTCACTATGTTGGCCAGGCTGGCCTGGAACTACTGGTGATCTCTCTGCCTCAGCCTCCCCAGTGCTGGGATTATAGGAGTGTGTCATCACACCTAGTTTGTAACAGGAATTTTTTTTTTTTTTTTTAAATTCAAGGAGTATAGTGTTGCAAACATTTTGAAAACTAACGTTTTGATTAATTTGTTAGCATTTTAATTTTTGTATGCTATGTTGCTTTCAGTAATTGTTTTTCTTTGAACTTCACTTTGCTGTGATAATCCGAGTTTAAATTCTTGTATTTTATGTGATGTATTTGTCTTTCCATGCTGATTTATGAGGCTCTTGTAACTTTTGCCTAGAAAAATCGAATGACATGACACTTTAGGTGTTTTTGCTTTTTGGTGCTAGGTGGACAGGCCTTCGTGTGGGGTAGGCAAGTGCTCTACTCCTGATCTACATTCCCAGCTGGGCATTAGGACATTTTAAAAACTTAAAAAAATTTTATTATTATTTTTTTGGGGGGTGCTGGGGATGGAGCTCAGGGCCTTTGCTTGCTAGGCAAACGCTCTACCACTGAGCTAAATCCCCAACCTTTAAAGATATTTTGAGGGCTCTGACCAATATCTAAAATCTGAATGATTTGTCAAAATTCCCCTGGTAAATTTGGAGCTATAGTGAAATTTTCAAGCTCGTGAGAATAATTTTGAAAGTACTTTTATGAAGTCCTCTTACCTGGGTTTTTTTCCGAAGTCTAGGCAAGCCTTTTTAAAATAGTCATTTGTGGAGTCACCCCCAAGGCTACTGTCAGAGGGAATTGCTGCCTTAAGGTTGTGAATTGTAGACCTTTATTTTGTTCCTTGGTGTGTAGCAGTTCCTTGAGTTTAAATTTTTTTTGGCGGGGGAAGGTGCTGGGGATTGAACTCGGGGCCTTGCGCTTGCTAGGCAAGTGCTCTGCTACTTGAGCTAAATCCCCAATCTCCTAAATTTTAACCAGTTTTTAGAGTAGTTTCAGTAAAGGTAAGTTATCTACATCATTCTGCAAATATATGTTTTAGTTCTCCATACAGTGATTGCTTAAGAAATTAAAAAAATTTTTTTTTTCCTCTTTGGTTTTTTTTGTTTCAGTGGGGGCGTGCTGGTGATCAAACTCAGGGTCTGGTGCTTGCTAGGCAAGCGCTCTACCACTGAGCTAAATCCCCAACCTGTTCTTTGTTTTTTTGAGTCAGGCTCTGTCTGTGTATTTCAGGCTGGCCTTGAACACACTAGGTAATCCAGTCTGACCTGGAACTCACAGTGATCCTCCTGTCTCAGTCTCCTCAGTGCTGGGATTACAGGCATGTGCTACCTTGCCTGGCTGAAATTTGAATATTATTTTAGGTGCCAGTTTGTGTGGTGATGTCTTTGTCTGAGGATTCCCTGTATAAAATTATCTGATAATCCTTTTTTGGGGGGAGCAGTATTAGAAATTGAGCCCAGGGATCACTGAACCACACCCTCAGCCCTTGTTATTTTTTTTTTTTTGCCGGTGTGAGGTGGGATGTGTGTGCCGGGAATCAAACTCAGGGCTTTGCACTTGCTAGGTAGGCGCTCTACCACTTGAGGTAAATCCCCAACCCCCTCAGCCCTTATTATTATTTGGAGACAGGGTTTTGCTAAATTGTCCAGGCTGGGCTGACGTTGAGATCGTCCTGCTTCAGCCTCTCAAGTAACTGGAATTACAGGCATCTGGCCTCTCACATGACTTTCATGGTACCTATTTATAGATTCAGAGACTTAGTTTGAAGGTCTCATCGTCTTTCTTTTTTCTCATTTGATTAGGAATTACCTATCCAAATGTACATTGTATGGGTTTACTGCTCATATCCATTCCTTCTCCAGGCTGACCTGACTAACTGCCTTCAGAGATGGCTTTGTTTCACAGGTAACCAAATACCAGATTGTATGTGTACATGTAAGTACATTTCTAACTGCCATCTGGTTTTTCATCCTGCAATTTGAATAGTCCTAACTATCCATACATGTCTTGTGAAGGTACGTGATCACTTACATTTATTCATATTTTTTCTCTTTCAACAGGGGAAAGTGCAGTGTTGCCCTTTTGAATGAGACAGAGTCAGTGTTGTCCTATCTTGACAAAGAGGTAATCACAGTCATTCTTGTTTTGTGTTTCTTCCATTATTGAAGCTCACACCTCTGAATTTATTCCCTTTTGAACTAAGATATTATTGCACTATTGTAGAAGTGTTGTAGTAAAGGTGTAATGACGAGGATGAGTTTTGGTAATTTTGTTTTCCTGGCTAAGAGATAGAGCCAGGAAAGAGCTAAGAATTTTGCTTTTTATAAGAGCAAAAACTGATTTTCAGTCACCAGTTAAAGACTTTATAAACTGTAGCACATGACTTAGATAAATGTTTTTGGCTTCATGAAATAAATGCTTTATTATTAAACTTGCTTTCCACTCCCCTACTATGGTACTAGGGATTGAACCCAGAGGCACTCCGCCATTGAGCTATATCCCCAGATCATTTTTTATTTTGAGACAGGGTCTCCTCTCCCCGAGTTGCCCAGTCTGGTCTCAAATGACTTGTGCTCTTCTTGCCTCAGCCGCCTCCTAAGTGACTGGGATACAATGTGGCCCACTGCACTGTTTAAAATCTACCCTTGTTGATCTACTTTCTTTCTGAAATCTTAGTGAAGTTTGTCAGTTAAAAATTTTTTTTTCACCAAATTTCAATAAGAAATATGTTTAACAAGTTGTATAGACTTCAGCAGAGGGAGCTCATTCTTATAAACAGAACATTTCACTTTACATGTTTAATTTAGAGTCTTTATTATGGGGGTAGTATTTTAGTATTTATTGTTTTATTCCCCTATCCCCTTTTTGGGAGTAGAGCTAGGGCTAGAACCAGGCAGGTGCTACACTGCTGAGCTTCTCTCCAAATTCTTTATTGCTTTACTGTATTTTTTTCTTTTTAAAGAATTAGGGCCGAGGATTTAACTCAGTGGTAGAATGCTTTCCTAGCAAGCACCACAAGGCCTCTAGGTTCAATCTCCAGCACACCCCCGCCAAAGAATTAGGTATATATTTACTTCCAAAAAACTACTGTACTTAGACGTATTACCCCTTTATCACAGATGAAGAAAATATAGCAGAAAAACTTTGATACACATGCATGGAACTACTTATTTATTAGAATACCTAATACAGATTTAAAAGAAAAACATAAAAGTTATAAAGAGTTAATAGTCTTTATAATTTTAGAACATAAACAATTAATAATAGTCTTTATGACTTAGGCTTTGAAATTTAGAAAGGTAGGGTTTTTTGTTTTTTGTTTATTTTGGTGCTAGGGATCAAACTCAAGGCCTTGCACTTGGTAGGCAAGCACTCTAACCACTGAGCTAAATCCCCAGTTCCTAGAAAGGTAGGTTTTTATCATCAGTGTGTGCAACGGAACGATTGATAGTGATAATATTTAGAAATTGGTATTCACCGAAGCAGAAATTAAAATGGCAAGATACTCAGTATGTTTCAGTTTATTTTATTGGTGTATCTGTGTAAGAGAGGAATTTACAAAGAAAACAATTGAAGGCTGGGGATGTAGCTCAGTGGTAGATCACTTGTGTAGTATTCAGGGTGCCCTGGGTTGAGTCCCCAGGACTGAAAAGAAAATCTTATCTTTCTAATTTGCTCTATATGCTAAGGATTTTATTTGATGGAAATTAGTATAGATCTTTAGAATTTCACCCCATGCACTTGACTTTTAACCGTTTAGTTCATTATCAGGTTTTGGGATAGGAACTGTGCTCTCTTGGTGTATTTAAGAAACCAATCTTTGTATGTGTCTGTCTTTGCAGGAGAAGATAAGGAAAAGAAAAAAACTTTCAGTTGTATGCTTTATTCAATTTGCAAAACCCTTTGTGTGATTTAATTTTTTTATACTGTTTACTATACAACCATCCTTGAGAGATCTGTCCTATTTTCCTATTTTCTTTCTTTTTTTCCTTCTATTTTTTTTTTTTTTTTTTTTTTTTGGTGCTGGGGATCGAACTCAGGGTCTTGGGCTTACAAGGCAAGTACTGTAACTACTGAGCTAAATCTCCAGCCCCTGTCCTGTTTTCTTAGTCATAGTATTGAGATTGGTGTATTTGAAATTGGTAACCTGAAGAACAAATTTATGGTCATTGTCTTTTACTTGTAACTTTGTGTTCTTGAAATTCACAGATCACCTGTAATCTCAGCACTTTAGAAGGCTGGGGCAGGAAGATCACAATTTCGAGCCTTGTCTGGGTGCCTTAACAATTTAGCTAGATCCTGTCTCCAAGGAAAGGTGGGAGGGCTGGGCATGTATATGTAGTTCAGTCCGAAGGCCCTTGGCACCCTCCCCCTGAACAAAGACCTAGTCTTGTCTTTGCTTTCTGTAACTTCTATGGTAAACTAAACATAGCTAAGGATTCTAAGTATATATTTTGTTTTTGTATGGATTATGGCAGGTCTCTTTTAAAATTGTTGTATAATGTTAATAAATTTTGCAGGTTAAAAGAGACCTGAAATAGCTCTGCTTTTAAATCTGATGGTGAACTGGTGGCAGTATCTTCAGTTCCTGAGTAATGTTCTTTGTTGCTGATGTCTACAAGGCAAAACAGCCACCAAAACCTGAGTACATAGTGATCATCCTCTCTGTTAAGGAGGATTGTTTATATATTCATGCATATTTTTTTCTCCTTAACATTTTAAGATATGCACAAATGTCACATTGTGGTTTCCTTTTTAACAGTTGTTTCATATTTTTTCCTGACGGTGACCCATTGTTAAAATACAGTACAGAGTTTCTGATTAGATGGAATAACTTTTTATTCCTCTCTCCTTATTACAGTGGGTAAGCCTAAAAGGAGAGAGATTCTGATAGTCTGACAGATGCCTCTTGCAGTTGCTCGGCTGGTCTTGGTGACATGATGATGGTAGGGGAGGCCCTTCTGGGATATAATGAGAGTTTTGCAGTAGATGACTTCTGGATCCTGACAGGAACCAGAGGATAGGATTTTGTTGGTTCATATTCCAGTGGCTCTGCAGAATTCATCAAAGGCCTGGTGGCCATGTTATTTTTATCCACTAGGCTCAGTACCTCTAGGGCATTTGAGCTTTTTAAGTGATCATTGGAGTATATGAGATGTGTGGTTGGTTATATTTATATGCCTGTCTCTGTATACATATGTAGGCTTCAATATGGAAAGAATAGCAGTTATAATTAATGTTTAATTAAATTTCTACAGTGATACTGATAGACTGCTTATAGGTTCAACTGTTACATAGTCAATGTGAGAGACAACGTGCTTTTTAAATTTTTGAATAAAATGTGCGAGGGACATTTCAAGAGGAAGAATGCCTGGTAGTTGTGAAGGTGTCCGTGCTGTTTGGTGTGGATTTTATTGGTTAGGAGATGCAGTACTTCATTTTAGGGGGGGTCTTACGTGTGAGTGGTTTAACTTTGTTTACCTATCCAAAACTCTGTTTTAGACCAGTTGATGATTTTCTTTCAAACTGAAACACATAGTAAAATTTCATAGTTTTATTTATTTATTTATTTATTTATTTTAATTTTTGCTAAGAACATGTATTGGTACATTGTATACATAATGATCATAATCAACATGGTTATTTTGTACCTGTACATGATATCATAGTTTTATTTAAAGCTATTTTTTTGAAGCTATTTCTTTTTGCTTTATTTAACACTATTTTACATGATAATAACTCCATACTCTGCTTAAAGATTTATGAATTTATTCACCAAAGTGAAATTTTACATATTCTTTGAAGTTTATGCTTTCATTATTGTGACATTGATTTTATTGCTTTATAAAAAGAAGAAATTAAGTTTACCTAGATATTTTCTGTCCTTTTTTTCCAGGATACCTTTTTCTACTCATTGGTCTATGACCCCTCCGTGAAAACATTACTAGCTGACAAAGGTGAAATCAGAGTGGGTCCTAGATACCAAGCAGACATTCCAGAAATGCTCCTAGAAGGTATGTTTTCCCTTGGCTTTCAAGGCCTATGAAAACCTGCATTTTGAAACTTGAAAATTATTCTTGTCTTCATATCGAAGAAGCAACTGTCAGGGTGGAGCTTAAAAGTTACGAGCCTTTATAATTTTAGAAACATAATAAACAGTCATGGAAAAATTTTATCTGATGGGTTATTCATTTATGACTTCTGTTTTTATACCTATATTTTAAAGTACAGCTTTAAGATTGTTAGTATTGAATTTGTGTTTTAATGTGATCTGCTCATGCCCTGAGATTTTTGACTCTTTAAGTCACATATCCTGGGTGGCTGGTGGAGTCTTCTGTACAGGGGCATTTTGGTGAGGATTTTCCTGATCTGAGTAGTGTGTGTACCAGAAAGATTTAAAGGTTTGCATTTTAAAAACAGATCTTCCTAGTGAGACCTAGTTTTCTTTTTCCAATTAAAACCATACACTGAAATCTTTTTTTTTTTTTTTTTAATACTAACATTGCCAGTCAGTGGCACAGTCATATGATCCCAGCTACTTGGGAGGATGAGGCAGAAGGCATGAAAGAGGGAGGCCAGCGTGGGCTATTTAGTGAGACTTTGTCTCAGAAAGAAGATGTCAAAAGGATGTGACTCATTGCAGAGGCCCTGGGTTCAATCCCTAATACTGGCAAAACCAAACAAAACATCCATTAAAAAACAAAACTCCAAGTAAGGCAGTTTATAATGTTGACAAAGAATGTCTATCTTTTCCTTCATGCTAAACCAGTGTTTAATTACTGTTACTGTTCAGGATGTTTCTTTGTTCACACTCTGATTTACAGTCCATGCTATGCAGTCCATGTGTGCCCGTGAAGTACATATGTAATGCTCTGCAAATGCTGCTTTCAGTCTTATTAGCTGTATGGTTACCATCTTTCCTTAGGGAGAGAGACTTTACGTGACTGTTTAGTGATTGTTTTTATATTTCTTTGGATGCACCATAATTTCCTTTTCTATTCTCCTGATGATAGACTTCTACATTTTTCATTTGTTTTTTGATACAGTGTCTTGCTTTGTGGTTCAGGCTGGCCTTGAACTCACTGTGTAGCCTAGGCTGGCCTTGAACTCACAGCAATCTTCCTGCCTCAGCCTCCTGAGTGCTGGGATTGCAGGTTTGTGCTACCCAGTTTAATGATAGACTTCTAGGTGTTTATTTTTTACTGATATTACAAATGGTACTTTTTGGCAGATAATGTATGCATATATTTGTGAGGTAGCGATTTTTTTTTTCAGTATAACTCCCTGGAAGTGAAATGGTATATCCTCCCCTCCCCTCCCCTCCCCTCTCCTCTCCTCCCCTCCTCCTAGCCTCAATCCCAGCATGACCCAGGGCCTTATGCACAGTAGGCACTGTTTTACCACTGAGCTACATCTCCTACCAACAGTGATTGTTAGAATTACCATACTCTTTTTTTGGAGGGGGTGCTGGGGGTTGAACTCAGGACCTTGAACTTGCTAGGCAAGTGCTCTACCACTGGAACTAAATCCCCTTCCCCACCCCCCACCCCCTTTTTAGACAGGATCTCACTATGTAGTCCAGACTGGCCTTGAATTTGCTTTGTAGCCCATACCCATACATACTCTTGATGATTCTCCTGCCTCAGCCTCCCAAGTGCTGGGATTATAGACTTGTGCCTGGTTTATAGTTACCACACTCTTGATTGATTGATTGATTTCTTTTTTTTTGACACATACCGATGTGTCATTGTTTTTGTTTTGTTTTTTAACTTTTAAAGATTGTGATTGGTCTTTATCTCTTTTGGAAATTTCTCCTGCCTCTTCTACTTGGTTATTTATCTTTTTTTTGTTGGCAAGGACTTTTTGAGTAGTAAAGGCATTTGTATTTTGTCCACAAGTACCTCAAGTCTTCCCCTCTTTGTTACTTGATTTTTAAAAAAAATTTAATATTTTTATATTTATGTGTTTTTTTGTTGTTTTTTTTTTTTGCCACACAAAGGTTTAGAGTGTCTGTGTTTTCCTTGAAATCCTTGATTTGCGTCAGATACAAAAGCCTCCTCTTTTGTGCAATATCTGATTATTTAAAAATATGCACTCTTCTATAGATTCTCCTGTCCCTTTATCTTTCTTCACTTCTAGAGAATGGAAGCTGAAAAGTTAAATCAGCAGATGCTCAGGATAGATTTTTGTGGACCATAGGGCATTTTAGTCCCTTGGAGGATAAATGAGGCAATTATGAGTCATTCTAGGTTACGCATTGCTGTATTCGGAGCTTAGGCACCAGCAGGACCAATCAGTAATGGCGAACGTGTTTTCTCAGTTTTGAAAAAAGTTGTTTGGAATTAATCACCTTATTATAGGTTTAGAGGTTGCTGGTCCTGATCGGTACAAGTTAACTTGTCCTGTAGAAGTAGTATTGGACATTTGTCTTTCTTACTATTTGATATTAGACTTACACCATTGTACCTAAAACACTTGGTTTTTAAGCTTTATAAATACTGCTACAATGAGTATCCTCTTCTATAACGAGTCATTGTGCATTTGCAGATATAACTGGAAAATATGTTCCTTGATGTAAAATTGCTAAGTCATGGGGCTCATGTGTCTTAAAATTTATAGAAAATGCCAGGTTGTCTTCTAAGTTGTATTTATACATGGATATTTTCTTTATTTTAATTAACTTATAATTTATGTTCAGTAAACTCCTCCCCTTTTCACTGTTTTTCTGGGAATAGTTGACAGATGTGTTACAGAAAGTCCCTCTTTGCACACGTGTGTGCGTGTCAGTCCTGCACTCCCCCGGGACCCTCTGGTTACTTTTCCCTGTGATCTCCCCTTCATCTCTTCTTTCAACTCCACAGCCCGTGTCATTCGCATCGTCTTTTTGTGCTGTTTTTACCGTTTGACTTTTGTAACAGTGGGCTGCCTGAGCTATTGGTCCGTGTTCCTCTGGAGCCCTGAGCAGAAGCAGCCTAGGGCTGTAGTACGTGTACAGATTTCTGCTTATCTCTGATAAAGATAAGTGCTAAACTAAGTAATTGATTGGAATGTAGGCAAAAACATCCAGATCATGCAGTCTCATGAGTTCTAGTTTATTTGAAAAACTATTTAAATATGGTATTTGTCCCTGAAAAGCGTAATGTCTGGGGATATAATTTGGAAAGCTCATATTCCTAGCTTAGAATTATTGAAAATTATTTTAGGAAACAAAGTAATAAATAAAATGTATTAATTTATTCCACAGTCCTCAAAAAGGACCTGTAGTTTTTGAGGTTTATTTTGCAGTACTCCTGCATATCATCCCTCTTTAACTGCTGTTAACCAGCATTACTAATTTAATATGTTCTTCAAATAGAGAGCTGTGAAATTCAAATAGAGAGCTATGCAATGTTCCATTCATTGTGTGCTAGATCCTCATTGGTTTATCTCTTACATATTTTATGGTCTTCAAAACCTCCTGGGGAGGGATCTTATCTGAAAACTTTTTTCTATAATGTTGAAGTTTATCATCAGTTTGTACGTTTCTTCCCTTCAGATTTCATTAGGATTCTAATTTGGTTGGGAGATTGTGATCGTATTAAAATATTGAGCCATGTGTGAGTTTAGTTCAGAGGCTGCTCCAGGGCCCTGCTGGTTTGTCTGTGGTCCATGTGCTTGCCCTTGGCCTCGCCGTCGCAGTGTAATTATGGAGGATCTGCAGTGTGTGCACTGCCTCCTGCGACTAGTCCCTTGTCACAGCTTCTACTTCTTGGTGTTCTCTTACTGTTGCTGTGCACTTATCTTCCCAGTGAGCTTTGTCCTCTGCTTCACTAGCAGCAGGAAGAAAAGGACCCTCCTCCCTACTTTTGCTGTGGTTGCAGCTAACTTGTAAGTTAATCTAGGGGGAACCCACATTTTGATTATGTTGGAAAGTCCTAACCAGAAACAAGTTCTTCTTCAAGACTACTTCAAGACTCTTCTTCAAGACTACTTTTGAATATTGTGGGAGTGAGAGTTCTTTTTAAAAATACAGTTTTAGTCATACAGGTTTTATATATTTCTCATTAAGTTTATTTTTAAGTTTGTAACTTTTTGGCTTTATTTGTGTGTGTTCATCTTTTTGTGGTGCCAGGGACTGAACGCAGGGCCTTCACCCTGAGCTACATCCTTATCTCTTTTTGTGTTTTTTTTTTTGTTGTTGTTGTTTGTTTGTTTTGGTGCTGAGGATCGAATTTAGGGCCTTGTGCTTGCTAGGCAAGCACTCTAACCACTGAGCTAAATCCCCAGCCACATTCATCTTTTAACAAAGAAAAATACCACATTTGTACGTTTTAGAGAAACATGCCATGTATATTTTAAATCAAGAATAAAGAAATCATTGTGAGGGCTGGGGATTTAGCTCAGTGATTAGAGTGCTTGCCTTGCAAGCACAAGGCCCTGAGTTCGATCCCCGGCACCACAAAAAAAAAAAAAAACCAAGATACATCATGTATAGGTACAGAATTAATGTAATGAATGTGACCATTGTATGTAGAATGTACCAATACATGTTCTTGGTTTAAAATAAAATTAAAAAAAAAATCATTGTGGATTCTTACTGTAACCTGAAGCATTTAGGGTATCCAGAATGGTTCTTCTCTCTTACAGTTAGGTAGTCAACTAGATGTAAGGTTTAAAGAGTTCCCTTCTTGGTGGGATGCAGCTCAGTGGTAGAGTGCTTGCCTAGCATGTACAAGGGTGAGCTAGGTTCACCCTCCAGCACTGAAGAACAAAAAGCAGACAGGAAAACCCCCAAACCTCTTCCCCCCCATTTAATTTATTTTGGGGAAAGAAGGTGTAAGGACATGTCTTAGTCACTTTCCTTGTCACCTGGACACAAAACCAGGCACCAACAAATTAAAAGAAAAAATATTTGTTTTGGCTCATGGTTTGTAGAGGTTTCAGTGCACAGCAGACTGGCTGCAAGGCAGGGTGGCATGGCAGAGGCAAATGCCAGAGGCATATGGCTGAGGAGTGCTCAAAGCTTGGTGGACTGGAAGCAGAGAGATTGAACACTAAAGCCGGGCAGGGAGATAAACCCTTCCAGGCCCCACCCTCAGTGACCCATCTTTGACGAGACTAGACACTGCCCGCCCCCCTTTTTTTTGTGAGACAGGGCCTGTCTATGTAGTTCAGACTGGCCTGGAACTTACATGTAGCCCAGGCTGGCCTCAACACAGTGATCCTCCTGCCTCAGCTTCTCAAGTCCTGGGATTACAAGCACATGCCACTGTGCCCACCTTCTACCTCCTAACAAGAAGGCAGCCACAAGCCTGTATAATCCAGTCACGATTCAAAAGCCCTGCATCTGACCGCATGAGGCTTTGGGTAATCACCCAGATATAAACCATAACAGGATGCCATAGGTGGACCACCAGTAAACTACACTCAACAGCAGACATTGCATCACAGAAATGTCTGTATGCAGTTAGTACTTGGTTGTAGGAAAATTACATGGCACAGAAAATATCATATTCAAAAGCAGATATTTAGGACTTGCTGCAGCCTGTGCTTACTAACCTTTTTGATGCTCTGAAAAGGGTACATTTTAACCAATGGCCAGATTCCAATTTGCATTGGCACGGGATATAGAATACCCCGGGTAGGTGGCAGCAGCGCTAAGCCAGAATGTGATACAGGCTGGCTTTCTTGTGAACATGTCTTGATGGATTCTGAAAGATTGTTATGTCATTTTCTTGCTAGTGAAAAAGTCTTTTTTGTTGCTTTGTAGTTTTAAACTTCACTTCAATGACTACCCACCATCCAACAAACTCTTGAGAGCTGGAGATTTTAAGTGTTGCTTTAAATTTGAGTAAACCACCTAGAGATTTTTCCATAGAAAAAGATGTCATATGTGAGAAGTTTTGTATTATAGTATTAGAATTTAAAGAATTTAAAGAAAGAAAATTTGTATTATACATTAATTAAGAATTGTTAAAGTGTTATAATGAATTATTAAACTAGATTAACTGCACAGATTGGGTAATTTAGCTGATTTTTTGTTGGGGGAGGTTTGCTGGCTACCGAACAAGCCCCCTACCACTGAGCTAAATCCCTAACCTCCATTAGCTGATAGATTTTAATCAGATAAACTTGGGAAATGATTTAACCCCTTTAGCTTCCCATTTCTTCCTCATTAAAAAGGGACTGGTAATGTGTGGAGGTGTATCATAGTGTTGTGGCAATCATAGTACATTGTGTAAAGGAAATAAATACCTTTTGTGGTGCATTTAACACTTGTTAGCAGGTCTGTCACTTCTCCCCTGGCCACTCTGTCTACTGCTACTAATTAATTAACAGTTGTCAGTGATTGGGAATTTCAGACGATATCTCTGAGAATATAGAGTGAATTAAACCAGGCATAATCCCAGCACTCCTGTAATCCCTGCCCTCAGGAGGCTGAGGCAGGAGGATCACCATTGAGTTCAAGGCCAGCCTGAAATGCATTGAGATCCTGTCTCAAAAGGCCAAAAAAAAAGTGAATTAATATATTTTTTGTTATAATATGTTTAAAAACTGGAATTAGCTCATTTATAGTTAGTAAACAGGAAGATGTCATTAGAGGAAGTAGAAATTGTGTCAGTTCACAAGAGGCTTTTCCCAACAGCCAGAGAAAAGTTAAGGAAGAGTTTAAGAAAATGAGAATTCTATAGAAGTGTGTTCCTCTAATGCAAAGGGTAAGCTGTTTTAGTGGCTTCAGAATCTGTAGCATTTTGTAGTGGGTTAAAACCAAATGGTGAAGTTTTGAGATGAAGGAGCTATAAAGAAATTTCCTCTAGTGTTCAGAAGGGATGGAAAAAATCCTGCACCTTGGATTCAGTTTTTAATTTCATTGAAACTATACTTCAAGACCTGCATCTCAGGGTAGGAAACATGAGCCCAGGGTTTAAAGTTTAAGGAGATAAAGGACCAACTGGCCTGTCAGTGGAGATTTAATTGTGCTAGTATTTTATTGTGATCCTTTTTAAAAAATTGCTTTGGTTACCAATTTCCTTAATTTGGGGGGTGGTGCTTGGGATTAAATCAAAGGTCTTTACAAGAGATATCCCATATCTGCCTTGCCTTGCCTTTTTTCTCTCCTTCTCCTTCCGCTTTCCTCCCTCCCCTTCCCCCCTTCTTTTGCTCTCCTTCCCTCCCTCCTCTCGCTTTCCTTCCCTCCCTCGTCTTCCCCGCTTTCTTTCGCTCTCCTTCCCTCCCCCTTCTTTCCTCCCTTCATCCCTTCCTCCCTCCCTCCCTTCCTAGATTGGGTCTTTCTAAATTGCCCAGGCTGCCTTTTTTGGGGGGGCGGGGTACGTGCTGGGGATTGACTGAGGGCCTTGTGCTTGCTAGGCAAGAGCTCTGCCACTGAGCTAAATCCCCAGCCCCAGCAGCTGCTTTTATAAAACATAAATTTCCTGTCTGTGCTACAGGATGCTAATAAAATTTGAAACATCAAGCTTGGTGCAGTGGTGCATCCCTATAATCCCTGCATTTAGGGAGGCTGAAGCAGGAGTAGTATGTTAGAAACAAAGGAGCTGAGTGAGCCACTCCTTTCCCCCAAAGCTCAACTATAAACATAGACATTTTAAGGATTATCTATACTTCTACCTTCTTAGAGGAAGAGCAAGGCATAATAACTAAAAGCCTAAGTAATTGCCCCGCCCTAGGGGGCAGGGTTCTGATGCCAGTGAGAAACTCAGTGGGAGGCACCTAGAAATCAGAGATGGTTACCCTTTAAATCCAAGGAGGCCGAATTACCAGACACTTTTGTGCCATTCACACTATTTGTGCACCATTCCTCTTTTGCTCCTACTCTTTAACCCTTCCTGCCCTTCCTGCCCTTTTCCTTCCCCCTCCTCCGGGCACTACCTTCCTGGAGATCTCCAATAAATGCAGCTACCTACTGTGGAGTGTGCGCTTGGAATTCTTTCCTCGTTGTACACAAGAACCCGGACTATTTCTGGCCTACTGAACTGTCACATCGGGACTGCAAATTCAAGTCCTGCCTGGGCAATTTGGTGAGATTCTGTTTTTTTAAAAAAAGAAAAAAGGCTTGGGGGTATAGCTCAGCGTTACCCTGAATTTGATCCCTAGTGTCCTCCTCCCAGTTAACCTATAATTAAATACAAGGAGGAATTGCTTGTAAATGTTTAGAAAGTAAATTTTGTCCCCAGGGTGCATTAGACAATGAATAGGCATTTTTGGTTCTTTTGGTACTCCCTGGTGGAGGGAGTGGGTGGATGAATACTATTGGCACCTCTTGGTAAAGACCAGGGATGCTGCTAAACATCCTTGTCATGGCGCCTATTATATTGAATTCTTGGGATATAGTAAGTGTTGAACAAGTGTTAGTTAACATTTACCCAATCACAATAGTTAAAATTTAAAGTATATGCTCTTAGACACTGTAGTCTATTTCAGCACTTTCAGACACCTTTTTTTGGTGGTACTGTCAATTTTAGTATATATCCTGCCGAAGTGAGCACAGTGGTGGTACTGTCAATTGAGCCAGGGCCTTGTGTAGGCTAAGCAAGTGCTCACCACTGAGCTACATCCCCAGCCCATCATTGTTTTGATTGTTGTTGTTGTTGTTGTATATTATAATCCCATTCAATTTAATCCTTTTTAATTTTTATAATAATGCTGTTTGGTTTATAGATTATTAGTCATTTTACCCACTTTTAAAACTAAATTACTACTTTTTTTTTTGAGACTGGGTCTCACTCCAGAGTCCAGGCTAACCTTGAACTTCCTGTGTAGTCCAGCCTGGGCTGGAACATGTGATCTTCCTGCTTCAGCTGTTCAAGTTGCTAGGATTATAGGAATGTGCCAACTCTTCTACCCCAAAACTAAATTCTTTTTTTGAGGCAGTGTCTTGCTACTTTCAGGTTGGCCTTGAACTCATTATGTAGCCCAGGGTGGTCTCAAACTTACGGTGATCTTTCTGGCTCAGCCTCCTAAGTGCTAGGATTATACATATGTGCCACTATACCCACTCCAAAAAAGAATTCTTACAAATTTAATACAGTGAGATACTTGAACAAAAATGAAATCATTAAAACTTGTCTTTGCTCTTTCTTTACTCACATCATCTTTTCTTTGAACGTTTAATTTCTTCATGTAACCCTACCTTTATTTCTTAGTGTTTTATATTTTTATTGTCACAATGAATATGATTTTTTACATTATTATTTTTGGTTTGCAATACCCCTGAGTTTCTATATTCATTTTTATGATGCCATTGTATTAACATATTATTCCTTTGATTCATATCTTAATACACTGGTCAGAACTTTCAATACAGTGTTGAACAAAAATAGTGATAAATGGCATCCTTGTGTGTTTGCAAATTAAATGTGACATAAAAAATACAGTCCTGTGATGGCTGGTACAAAGGAAATGAGTTATATTTAGGACAAAGAATATTTTACTTGTTCAGGAAAGGGCCTCTAGGATGATAATGTGATACATACAGCCTTAGTGCTTTGGAGTATATGAACACCCTTAGGTGCTCTTAAGGGATATGTTGAAGAAGGACATTGTTAGAATTTTCTAAAAATCTTAAAATATAGCTGGAGGAGGGTTAGGACTAATAAAAATCATTTCTGGGTCTGCATTTCTTTCAGCATCTATGAATCAAAAATAGGAAGCAAATATACAGAGTCATGTAATTAGTTGGTAAATATATATGTAGGAATTCAGAGGTTAGAGAGATCTTTATGGGCTGGGTTTTTTGATCACGTGAGAATTGTCCTGGTTAATCATAAATGGAAAAGAGAAGTAAGATTATTACAGTGACTAGTTATAACCAGAGTATGGAATTCATAACTACTGTTACAGCTATTCCAAAGATTGCTGCTAGGTTATATAAATTATAAGTAAGTTAATTCAAGAGCTTGGCAGTTATTCCCATGTGAAGAGGTGATCAGACCATGCTATGAATATAATTATTTGGTGAATCCAAAAATGAGATCTTTATTTAATCTAGAGTACAACTACTTCACATAGAATATTTCTGTATTTATTGTCTTGTTATTGTTGCTGTTTTTGTTCTCTGGCATTGCCTATATTTTTGGTATTAGTAGGAGGGATCCAGGAGTGTTTTATTATTGTTTGTAGTGAGGTCATTTAGAATTCTTACACTAAACCTTTTTTCTGCTATATGCTGCAGAATCCATTGATAGAATTGAAATTTATCAATTCAACTCAAATTTGAATAGTAAGTAGCAGCCTCACTTTTAAATTCTGCACAATATAATAGAAGAGGCTAAATCCTGACTAGCATTGTGTCATCCATTACCAAAGAAGATTTGTTTATTTATAAAAGATACATTTATCTTCTTAATCTTATATTTTCCCCTGTGTTGGGGATTGAACCCAAGGCCTCCATGTATGCTAAGCAAGTTCTATACCAGTGAGCAACACTGGTGCAGTTATTTTTGTCATTACTTCTGTTCTTACCTTTTTCATCTTCTGTAAAATGTATTTTTTTTTAAGACACAGAGAGTGTAATTGTAAACTAAGGTATGAAAATTGAAATCCTTTCACATTTGTCAGATCTTACTCTCTGCTTGTGCTGTTGTGGGCCAGAAGTGGCAGCTGGCCCTCTGCCTGCCTGCCTGCTTTGGAGCAGCCGTCCAGCCTGATAGTGCTGGCTGACTTGGAGACCGCAGGTGGGCTGGCATCTGATTCTGTCCTCTGCCATTCCATTCATACCTACTTGCTCCTCCACCAAGAGTCCCATAGCCTGGGTTTGTCAGTTAGGGAATTTTTGGCTTTACAGTGTGATGTCAGTCAATATGAAGCATCTTCTTTGGAATTACAGATATAGTGATCAGAACCAAAACAAAACCCAGAGCAGTTACTCTCATGAGGCAGCTCCTCACCCAGTAGAACTCATAGCTATAAAACAAAATTCCAGCTGGCCCACAAGTTTTCAGTTTTCTGTTTTCGGTTATTGTCCTTTGTCATGTTGTCAAGTCCTGCCTGCAACAGTTATACCTTCTTGTGAGATGCTCTAAAACAAAGTGTCCGGCATTCTAGTGTCTTTCCTTGGCCCTCAGCTCCTGTTGGAGCTCGTGCTCTCTGTTAATGCCACTCTATTCATGCAGCCGACACCAATCTACCTTGTACAACCCTGCACCACTGGTACCCATGAGCCTTCTTCCTCTGCTCTGTTGCCAAGGTCACTTTTCAGCCCTTCATGACTTCCAGGTGGGACTCTCAAAAGACCTTCATAAGTATGACTTCATTAGGTATTTCTGCAGAGCAAATCAGGTGTCATCGGTCAGTATGACATTTCAAGTTTTGTTCTGGTCTCGTTAACTCCCTTACTCAAAAGGCCAGGGTTTCTCACTACCTCCAAATGCAGTCTGTTCAGAAAATCAGTACAGTGACATGGGCATGATGTGTGCCTGTAATCCTAGCTGTCTGGAAACCTGAGGCAGGAGCATCATTAGCTCAAGGCCGGCCTGGGGAGTTTATTGAGATCCTATCTTTAAAAAAATAAAGAAAACCTGTGCAGAATCTTCAGTAGTATGTGTAGAGCCCCTTTCTCTTGGTTATCTCTTCTCATTCCCCTTATTGTGCTCCAGACAAAGTGTGCTGTCTTCCTGTGTCCTGTTTTAATATCCTGTGACTTTATTCATGTACTCACTTTTAAGTCCACTTCTCATGCCCGTGTGTTCATACCCTTCGGTTTTTGTTTCTCTTTTTTGGTAGTCCTGGGGAATGAAACCCGGACCTCACACATTCTAGGCAAGTGCTGTGTAATGCTGAGCTGTATTCTAGGCCCTTTTCATTGACTTTTTATTTTGAAACAGGGTCTCCCTAAGTTGCCCAGTGTGGCTTTGAAGTTTTGATCCTCCTGCTTTAGCTTCCTGTGTATCTGGGACTACAGGAGTGTACCAGTATGCCAGGCTCATAGCCATTTGTTCTTAGCAGAGATGTTACTACCTCCTTCATGACACTTTCCCAGCTAGCCCAAAATTATTTCTCTAACCTTTGGATTCTTACAACCATATTTATAATGTTTCTTCAAAATCTCTTTTGTATCCTGTACATTGATGCCCACATTGTGCATTCAAAGCGTCTCCTGGCAGGGTGCTGTTTCACCCTCATGTGCTTGGTGTGGCACTCTGGGCCTCACACACAGGCACTCGGGACATGTGCCAACACGGTTACTCTGGTTGGTTTGCTGTGTGACTGTCAGTGTTCACTTTACTAGGTGCTGTTTCTCTGCTGTCTGGAAGCCTGTACCAGCACTGTGACCGTTTACATTACACTGGAGCATGTCCAGTGCTGCGGAGACCGTAGTCATTAGCTGTATGTAATGGTGGGCTCTGTGTAACAGTGTTTCATTTCTTTTGTTCTTGGACAGGAGAATCAGATGAAAGGGAACAGTCGAAGTTGGAGGTTAAAGTTTGGGATCCAAATAGCCCACTTACGGACCGACAGATTGACCAGTTTTTAGTTGTAGCACGGTGAGTATGGAATTACCTAGTCAAGAAATATCTTTTCTTTTTATGATACGATTTATTGGTATATGTATTTTCCATTCTTTGTAGTCTGTCCTTCCCCACTGGAATGTATTATTATTTTTTATAGCTATGGAAGAAAGCTTAATACTGTATATGTCACACTACCTCCTAAAAATACAATTTGTTAGCAATATAAGTATATCACTTTTAAATGAAAATAGATTTCATTTTTGCTGATTACTGAACTCACTGTGTATCACAGGCTGGCCTTGAACTTGAAGTGATCCTCCTGCTTCAGCCTCCTGAGTAGTTTTGTTGTTTTGAGGCAGGATCTCACTGTGTAGCCAGTTTGGCCTGGAAATTACTTTGTAGCCCAGGTTGGCCTTCAAATCATAATCTTTTTGCTTTAGCCTTCTGAAAACAGAAAGGTATAGTGAAGAAATCCAACATCTGAAATTCTGTGTATTTAATGGTTTTATTTACTCCGGACAGGGCTTTCCTCGACTAGGTCGTTCAGGGACCAGCAGAAATATGCAGGTCAGGCTCTTCTCACTGCATCACATGTGCAGAAGGCCTCTTGCTGAGCTTAGGCTTTCCTTCCAGAGCGTTCAGCCTGCTGGTTTACTTCTGTTCCTCCTCTTCCATTGTGCAAATGAATGGGGCAGAATTTTGTTTTTATTTTTTCAATTATAAAAGTATATCATTCTCATGGGGAAAAGTGTCACAAAGCAGAAAGTAAATGAGGTTATCATAGTGTTATAGTGGTGAATAAATTGGAAAAAACCCAAAAGTACATCAGCAAGCCACTGATGAATGAATTGAGGTATACTCATACAATGGGATATTACTTTACAGGAATTAAAATGGATTAGTACTCAGATGGCATTAGTAGTATTATTCATCGTGGCTTCAAACTAGAAACAGCATGTAATGTTGATCAGCAGCGTAGGAGAGGGCGGAGGAGGGTGGGGACCCAGAAGAAGGCTCTATAGCAAGGAAAATCATAATCTCGACATTTGACAGCATGGATGACTGAAAACATACTTTCGAACTAAAGAAGCTGAACATTTGAAAAAAAAACTATCTGTACTGCGTGAGCAAAACCAATGTGTCGTGTTAGAATCCTGATTCGTGGCTCCTTTTGGGAAGGAGTGTGAACGTGGGAATGGGGAGGGGCATGAGAGTGTGCTGGGGCTGGTTGCCTTCTGCTTCTGGGCTTAAGTGTTGGTGACCTGCCTGCATTCACTCTGTGATAAGACTACACGGCGGTAGTTTTTTTTGCTTAAGTGTCATTTTAATTAAAATGCTAAAAAATATCCCCTTAGCTAAAATGTAAACAGTAAACAGCGAGTCTCATCTTCATGTACTGCCCCTCTTGAGGTTGAGGTGCTGTTCTATATTACAGGAAGGCCTGCTAGACAGTTATAAGTGACGGTCAGCACTGTGGAACTTGCCTTCCTTTTTAATATGGGGTTAAATAGAAATCTGCTATGTATTGAGTCCTTCTAGGCAGGGGTTGCTAGTTAATGCTGCCTCATGCTGAGGAAAAAGTGTTACTGGGATTTCATGATTTGCGAAAAAGGGGGTCATAACTTGCAATTTTTGGGGCAAATTTGAATGTCGAGTGATATACTCAGTGGCATTTATAATACATCTTCCCTTCTTTATGTCCACACAGGTTTTCTTTCTTGATTTAGTTATAATTACCTCTATAGGTAGTAAATTAACTTGTCAGTTGCAGGATAGTGTCCTTTATCCAGAATGCTTGGGACCAGAAGTGTTTTGGTTTCAGTTTTTGGATTTTGGAACATGTGCATATACACAATGAGAACTGGGGGATGTGTGCCAAGTCTAAATAAGAAACTCATTTATGTTTCATATATACCTTACTCAAGTAGCTAAAGGTAACTTTTTACAACATTTTCAATAATTTTGTACATGAAACAAAGCTTCAGGACATGGAATTTTCCACTTGTGTCCTGTCTGCACAGTTTTAGATTTTGGAACACTTTTGATTTTCAGATTATGATTGTTCAACCCATATCAAATCTTATGGAAAGAAAATAGTTTTCATTTGATATTTGATTCTCAAACATCCAACGACTTGTTTTGCCTTTCTTTCACTATTTTTCATTCAGTACTCAAATTGTTTTTTAAAACAAGAAAATGAGAAGCTTAATGTTTCTTCTTTGTGTTTGGCTTATCCAGTGCTGTTGGGACGTTCGCTCGAGCCCTCGATTGCAGCAGCTCTGTGAGGCAGCCTAGCTTGCACATGAGCGCAGCTGCTGCTTCCCGAGACATCACCTTGGTAAGATGCTTTTTTGAAATATTGAGGTTTTGGTTTTGCTGCTTGTTTAATTAGAAAACCACTATAGCCAAGTGTGGAGGCATAAATCTGTAATCCCAGTACCCAGCACGCAGGAGGCCGAGGCAGGAGGATCACTGCAAGTTCAAGGCCAGCCTGGAATACATAAAGAGACCCTGTCTCCAGAGAGTGAGAGAGAGAAATAAAGGGGGGCACATTATAGCAGTATTATGGACTTGAGATCTTTCTTAGCCCTGCTGACTACTAGGCTGATCTGTGTTGGATAGTTGGTTACCTGGATTTGTAAGTCACCTCTTTCGTGAAATGAGACAAATAAGAATGTTACATGGAGTAGGTATAAAGAGGATAAAAGCAATTTTGGAGGGCACACAGTCACCATTCCGCTATACCTGCTTTCACGTTAGTACTTGTTTCCTGTATTATGTCTATATATACTCACGTAGTTAGATCACCATAATGCTTTACTTTTTTTTTAATGTTCAAGGAATCGTGCCTTGAAACTATTGCTATTACAGTTATTCGGTTTTATATCAGTGTTTAAAATGTCAGTATTTATAGCTTTGTGTGTTTAGATTAGAAAGAGATACCTTTTTCTCACTTGATTATGGTTGTTGTCTTCTAATTTCTCTACTTTTTCCCTTGGTGGTCACTTGAAGCTTCCCTTACTCACTTTAGTTCTACCACTCTGCCAGCTGTGCTGCACATTGTGTTGGCCCTTTCTTCTTTGTCTGCCCTTCCAAAAAAGGAGACCTGTGGGTCAACTGAAGTTATTTACTGTATTTGGACCCCATAGTCTTTTGTGAGAAGCATGGTGGGGTGCTTGTTTTACACAGCAAACTGAGGCTTGATGGGGCTAAGCTGTTTGAGCAGTATTCATTTCCATATGATAAAAGTTTCGATTTTATTTTCTGATGGGATTGGAATACATTAATGGGTTTTATTTACTTTGCAATTATACTCCCATTTGAGATGCTTTCCACAAAATATTGATAATGAAATGCTCATACTGAAATGCATTTCGTGTTTGTTTTTTATATTAAAGTACATTGTATTTTTCTGCATATTGAAGTGTGTATTTTTGTACCATTACAGATTGTGATGAAAGCATTAGTAGTCTGTAGCTTGTGGAATGCCTTTCTTTCTTTCTTTCTTTCTTTCTTTCTTTCTTTCTTTCTTTCTTTCTTCTTTTCTTTTTATTTTTAGGTGCTGGGGATCGAACTCTTAGGGGCCTTGAGCTTGAGCTAAATCCTCAACTTCTTTCTTTATCCTTTTGTTGGTTAGTTTAAAAAAAAATTCTTGTTTTCCCCATTACTACATTAATACCTTATGCTAAAGTTTAGGAGTTCCAAAATAGGTTTATGTTTTGGTTGTTTACAGCTGGGAAGGTATTTCCCTATTGAAGCAAGAGTGTAGATAGCATGATTGTATGAAATTTCAAAAATTAGATTTTTTTTTTTTTGAGACAGGGTCTCACTGTGTAGTTCAGATTAGCCCTGACCTCACTAGGTAGCCCAAGTTGGCCTCAAACTCTGAGCAATCCTCTTTCCTCTGCCTCTGGAGTACTGGGATTACAGGCATATGCCCCCACGCCCAACTCAAAGATTAGATATTTTTATGGCCTGAATACATGAAATCTAGTCATCACCTGTATCTTTCCTTACTCAGAACTGTTTTACCCAACCCTAAAATTAATGGGTGCTTATTATGAAAAATTAAAAAATAGTATAGCAGCAGCCCAGAAAAGCTTTGTTCTCCTAGCTAGAGTAGAACATTCTCACCATTTTATTATGCTTCCTTTCACCCTCTTTTTACACTTTTTGTTTGGTTTTTTGTTTGTTTGCTTTTGTTTTTTCTTTTTTTGGTACTGGGGATTGAATTTAGCCTCTTGCGCTTGCTAGGGAAGCGCTTTACCACTGAGCTACATCCCTAGTCCTGTTTGGTTTTTTTTTTTGAGACAGGGTCTCGCGATGCAGTTCAGGTTGGCCTTGAACTCACTATGCACCCTAGGCTGGCCTCAAACTTGAGACAATCCTCCTGCCTCAGCCTCTCAAGTGCTAGGATTATAGGTATGTGCCATCACACCTGGCTACATTAACTTCTTGGTATTTTTCTATTTGTTTGTTTTTGCTATGTAATTTGGGATGACCTTGAACTCAGTAGTCTGGGCTGGCCTTGAACTCATGGTGATCCTCTTGCCTCAGCCTCCCAAGTGTTGGGATTACAGGCATGCACCATGATACCTGGCTGGTACTTTTAAATTTAAAGTGCTTGCTAATTTAATGCTTTCTTGTTTTAATTTTTGTGTCCCTGGTTACTTAATGAGATTAAGTATATTGTCAGTTGCTTTACTGGCTCAGGGTTTTTCTTCTTTGTATATTAGATGCATTGCCTTTGTGCATTCTTCATTTATATTATTACTCTACTTTAAAAGTGGTTTCTTTTTTTTTTTTTTTTCTCTTAAAATGGCAGAAATCTGTTGCAGAATTCTGGGTATGAAAAATCCAAATTCCAGCTGTGAGCAGGCCTCAGCTCATTCTGAAGCCCTAGGAGAGTATCTTTCCCTCTCACCTTCTGATAGGCTGCTGGCTAATTTCGGTCTTCCTTGGGCTTGTAGCTACATAATACAGTCTCTCCTTCTGTAGTTCCATGAAGTTCTGCCCATGTCCTGTTTCCTAATAGTTTTAATGTATTATTCATATTTAGGATTATAACTACATTTGGAGTTTGTTTTTTGAGACAGGGTTTCACTGTGTAGTTCAGGCTACCCTTTAACTCCCTTTGTAGCCCGGGCTGGCTTTGAACTCATGGTGATCCTCCTGCCTCAGCCTTCCAAGTGTTGGGATTACAGACATCTGCCACCATGCCCATTTTGGAGTTTCTTTTTATGAATGGAGTGAGGTATGGACCTAATTTTTACCCCATGTGTTAAAACTAATGATTTTAATACTTGTTATTGATGTCTTCATAATTTGTAATTTCCTTTGTATTGTATGTCAAGGTTTTAGGTATATACACTTAAGCCTGCTCTGGACTTGCAGTATATTCTCTTGGGTTTTGTTGATTTACTTGTTACTCAGTAAACAATACCACATCCTAATAAGCTTTGTTGACCGATAAGCGAAGTCTCATGTGGACTGTGCTTTTAACAGAATTGAGATAACTTAAACCCTGGAGTTTGTACTGCCCCTTCCTTCCCTCTGTACTTCCTCTAACTATATAATGTGAGTGCATTCTCTCCTGTTTGGGGTGAGGGGAGCAGGAAATCATCGTAGGACCTTGCACCTGCTAAACGTGTGCTCTACTCCTGAGTTCTACCCACCCAGAAAATACTTTTTCTTGTTGTTGTAAGAACCAAGGAGGTCATTTTGTCTCATATTGCATGTCTTCCCTTATCTATATATTACTAGTCCCTGCTGGTTTAACACTGTTAGGAGATAATAATAGGTGCTGCCCTGTTTCCATGCAGCATATTTCCTCTACCCTGTTGCAGGAGTGAGTGTGGAAGAGCATGTGCCAGAGGTTTGGGGCTGTTGTGACAGTGGGCTGCTGGGGCCAATTGGCCTGTAGATGGGTCTGGGGTGCCCGGCACTTTGTGAGCTCCTGGTTCACAGCCTTGGTGACTGCTTCCCACTACTGGTTAAGTGTAGGGCTGTAAGTGGATTTCTTCAGAACAAGGACAGTTTTCAAGATTTGAGGTTTGTTTCTGTCAGTGAGGGCATGTTTTTGTTTTGTTTTCTCTTGAGATGGGGTTTCACTGTGTTGTCCAGGCTGTTCTCGAATGGCTGGGCACAAGCAGTTCACTGCTTAAGTCTCCTAAGCAGCTGCGATTGCCGGTGTGTGCCACTGCCCCAGCTGAAGACTGCTTGGGAAAGTAGCCTCTGAAGAGGACAGGAAAGCATTCCACAGCCATATTTGTTCCTTTGGTGTGTAGTAATTTGGAAGTCACCTTTGTATTACATATATTATCTTAAATGATATGTATCTTAAATGATATGTTACTAGAATTATTTTTTATGCAGAAGTAGGTTTGGGGATCTGGAAGTTGTATGTTGTCGTGTTGGATTGCTGGTTTCAGAGACAGCGTGGGATCTGTTTTTGGCTCCTTCTGAGTTCTACCTTTTTTTTCTTTTTAAATGGTACTCAGGATTGAACCCAAGGCCTTCACAAGGTCTCTCTGGGTCACTAAGTTGCCCAAACTGAGCTTGAACTTTGAATGGGAGAGTCCTACCTCGCCCTTCCAGAGTGCTGGAATTATAGGCACGTGCCATGGAGTCCTGTCCGCTAGATTACTACTTACACCTGCCCCTTGCTTCTTTCTCTTTAAAATGGCATTTAAATGTCATCAGTTTTATTAGATAGCATTGAATAAGATAGGTTGATTGATCGGTCACCTGCAGCACCTGAATGCTGTAGTTTCTGTTTGAAGTGCTGTGGGTTCAGCTTTACTTGGACTCAGATCTTAGGCCTCTATGAAAATGAGTGGCCATGGTTAGAAATTGATTATACGCTGTTGGTAATAAGTTTAGTAGATTGCTTATGAGAAAGAATATATGAAAGGTTTGGTGCCATTAAATGAAAATAGATTCACCACTTGGAGAGTGAAATTCTTTTCTTTCAGTGTTTATGTTCTGTGCTCATGACCTCAGCACCTGGCAGCAGTAGGTGACCACCAGCTTCTGAAGGCCTCCAGCTGCAGAGGGCACGGCCTGCTACTGCAGGAAGCCTGGCAGCCTTTCACGGCTGATTTTCTTTGTGACTGTTACTGAAAGAACGGCAGTGGGCTTTTAGCATTCCTAGTCTAACATTTGTTTGGCCAAGAAACCTTATGACACTTGTCAGATCACCAGCAGTGTTTTGTGACCAGGTAATTTGCACACCATTAATTCTAACTTCCTCATTTTGAGCTCTGTTGTGAATACTACTGAACTATGAACTTCAGACACTGCTAATCTGTGCAAGTTTGTAATTGTTAAAAATATTGAAGCCTTAGCGTTTCCATAGAGTTGATGCTTGTTTTATTAAAATATAAAGTATATTTTGTACAATATGCAAAGACAGAAAATTCAATTTACAGGGTGTACTGCATTAACCCTTCCCCCATCTGTGGGGAGCAACATTTCCTAGAATAGTGATGGCATACCTTTTAGAGATGAATGCCCAAACTACAACCCAAAACCCACTCAGTTATCACAAAGTGCCAACACTGCATATAAACCTGAATACTGGGGTTTTAGTTTAGAAAAGCAACTCTGCATTAACATGTTTGGTCTTAAAAGAAAAATAACATGTGTGCCATAGGTTTGCCACTATTGCCCTAGGACAAAAGAAATCCTGAACCAGTTAGTAAGTAGTACGGTCATGCCTTGTTTAATGACAAGAATATGTCTTGCCATATTCTTGTTGTTATGTGATCACCACAGAGTGCGATTACACAAACTAAGATGGCTGTGACTGAAACATCATGTGCAGTACCTGGCTGGAGTTGGTGCAGGGTGTAGACTGTGAATCCCTGTTCGATAGTATTGACCAGAAGAGGGCCTGCACTTCATGGTTGGAGCAGAGAGTGTCATGAGCATCGGTAGTGACCTGTTGGAACAAAGCCTCAGTCCTGGAGAAGCCCAGGTACTGGCTTTTCTTTTTTTTTGCCAGGACTCTGACCACTAAATCATTCTGGGGACACAATAAAAGAAAAAGATTTTTTTCATTGTTTGGAGCCTTAGAAATCTAGCATAGACTATTGTAGAGGTGATGAGCCCAAGACAAAGGAGAGTGAAATAAATAAAGACTCACTTTTCATTAGTTACAGAGTCAGTCCCAGGATCCTAAATTTCCTAATGACAAATCTGATTTCAAGAAAGGTCAGACTGTTAATTAGTAGAATAGAAGGCACATCCTGGAACATTTCTAATTCTGTATTATGTCTGTTCTTTTAAAAATGTAATTCCTGAGCAGGGTGTGGTGGTGCACACCTGTAAACCCAGCCCTTTGATTTTTTTTTTTTAAATGGTCTGCATCCTACCACAGGGTCTTTGCATGTCAGTTTGTTTTGCCTTGGTGCTGTCACAGCTCTGCTAGTTAACTCCTACTCTTTTTTCAAAACTTGTTAATTCAGCAGTCTCAGGCAGGCTACTTTGATGTGCTCATGTAGAGAGCCAATAGCTTTGAACAAATTCAAAATTCAGAGCCTTTCAAAGATCTTAAGTACTCAGGACTCAGGAATACTCAGCCTGTATCACCAGAGCTGCGCACACACAGTCTGAAGAATATGAACTGTAGAAAGATACAAGCAAGGGATGTACTATTAAGATTTTTGTGGTAATACATACATTAAGTAGATTCACAGTGTTGTATAATCATTTCCACCATCTATCTCTAGAACTTCGTGTTCCGTAACTGAAACTTCGTACCTATTAAACATTGTTCTTGTTCCTGCTGCCCTGTTCCTGCTCCCAACCCCAGCAGTTGCCATTGTGCTTTCTGTCTCTATGAATTTGACTGCTCTAGTACCTCGAAGAAGTGGAACCATGTAATATTTGTCCTTTTATCTGAAACTACTGTTTTGTTTTGGGGTTTGTTTTTTTTTTTTGTGCTGGTGATCGAACTCAGGGCCTTGTGCTTGCAAGGAATGTGCTCTACCACTTGAGCTAGATCCCCAGCCCCTATTTGTCCTTTTATCGCTGGTTTATTTAGCTTAGCATACCTTCAAGGCTCATTCATGTTGTCCCATTTGTCAGAATTTTGTTACTTCCTTTTTAATGCTGAATAAGGATCCATTGTATGTATGTGCCACACATTGTGTTCTTCCATTAGAATTGCTTTGGGGGGGTGCTTTTGTTTGTGATGCTGCTATGACATAGGCATACAAATTGATGTAAATTTGTGATCCTGTAGTTTCCCCCCAGGAGCTACAGTTTATGGTTCATGTAGCCATATACAAGTTACATAACCTACTCAGTCTGAGTTTCTTCACCCACAGTGGTAATAATAGTACAGTGTACTTGTTTTGCTTCAGGAGGGTTGTAGCTGGGCAAGAAGGGTTCACAGACATGATCCGTAAGTTGCTGATACCTGTAACGATAGAATACAGGGCTTGATGAACTGCAGTGATCCTTGGGCTGGCACTGACAGTAGTGTGCACAAGCCTTGGCCTCTCCTGGTTCTTGTGGGAAAGAAAGCAGGCAGTGCCCAAGTTTTGAAGACGATCTCTGGCACCTCCTTTCTAACCTCTGGGCAAGTTAGCCCCTATGTTCCCATGTGGTTTTAACTTGAAATCAAATGAGAGTTGCTTTGGAAGAGCTTAAGGAGTTGTCCAGCACTGTGTTGGAGCTCAGTAAATGCTACAGTAGTTGCTGTTGGTTGGTTTTTTGCATCTCATCCTTAAGCAGGGGCCATGCTAATCTTCTCTGTATCTTTCTAGTTTTAGTTTATGTGCTGTCAAAGTGAGCACTGGTTTGTTTTGTTGTTGTTTTTCTAAGACAGGGTCTCATGCAGCTCAGGCTGGCCTTGAACTCCTGGTGATCTGCCTGCCTCAACGACTTGAGTGCTAGGATCACAGGTGTGTGCCATCACACCTGGCTGTTGTTGGGAAGATGATGATGACAATGATGCGCGTGTTGTTTTCTACCTGATCTCTGTTGAATCTCACTTGTGTCTGATTTCATACCTATATTGATTATCTAAAAAGTTTCAAGGCTAAGGATGTAGCTCAGTGGTTAGAGTGCTTGCCTAGCAAGCGCAAGACCCTGAGTTTGATCCTTGGCACCAAAAAAAACTATTTCATATATGCTGTATTTCTGTTGTTTCACATTATCAGGAGTTACAGTAGATTATCAGGAGTATAGTCATTAGGTAATGTTACTTACTGTGCCTTTTAACGTGATTGATAAGGAAGTGACAGATTTAAAGTGATTGAGCCGCCAGGCATGGTGGTGCACACCTGTAATCCTGGCACTCGAGAGTTCTAGCCCAGCCTGGGCTACTTAGTAATTTCGAGGCCAGCCTGAATTACAGAGCAAGACCCTGTCTCAAGAAAAACCGAAAAAAGAAAAGGAAAAAAAAAAAAAAACGATTGAACAAAAATAAATGTTTTTTGGATAATTATCTTCCCCTGGAAACAAGTCATACTTTTTTTTTGTTTTGTTTTGTTTTGTTTTTGGTGCTGGGGATTGAACTCAGGGCCTTGTGCTTGCTAGGCAAGCTCTCTACCACTTGAGCTAAACCCCCAGCCCCCAAGCCACACTTTTTGTAATAAAATTTTTTCCATTGAGAATTATTTAGAAAAAGCATCTGTTTTCCTAAGGGAATATTGATTTAATCAGCAATATTCAGTTAGCAAGTTTTTGTAGAAAGGTTGGCCATTAATCATGTACTCCATTATCTTCATTTAGGAGTCCTAGTCAAAGCACACATTTCATTTAGAACCTTGAGGGTACTGGGAATTGGCGGATAGTTTAGAAGGCATGCAGAATGTATAAATCTTTTGATTAACAGTTCAGATAACATGAAATCTAGACTTCAAAATGAACATAAAATTGATAAAATGGGATTTTCTGTTACTTTGAAAAACTCATTCTGCTAAAACTTAAAATGAGTGTATTCATATTTCCAAACTGTAAAATTAATATTAGTATTAATGGTCTACAACTTCAACAAGAAAAAGGAGACATGAATTTTTTCTTCCTTCTAAATAAATCATTAAGGCAGCAATAGTCTCCACTTTGGGGGAAATTCTGTTACAGAGGAGTGTGGAGGCACTATGTCCTATCCCAGGAGAAGAATTGTCTATTTGTCCAACTTCTTAAATTTAAGTGTAAATGAATGTTTTTTTGAGGGGGATAAATACTGCCTTTTCCTCACCTTTTCTCTCATGAATTCAACACTAATGTAGGGAACCTCAGACAATCTTTTTTTTTTTTTTTTTGTCATTTGTTTGTTTTTCTTTTTTTTTTCCTGATTTATTTCATTTATTTATTTATTTTATTTTAATGGTATACTCCAGATGCACATAGCGATAACATTCATCATAGGGGACTCGAATCTGCACATGACATATCTTGTTGCTTCTTTTTTTCCCATTCCCCTCCCCTCACCCCATCCTCCCTCCCTGTTTGTTTTTCGAGATGGTTTCATTATGTAGCCCAGGCTGGCCTTGAACTCCTGGCGCTCTTCCTGCCTCAGCTTCCCAAGTGCTGGGATTACAGGTATGCACAACCATACCTGGCCATATATTCATATTATTATTGTTTCTGATCGGCTTGAGAGTGAGTTTCAGAACGAATATCCCTTTGCTGATATTTGCAGGGATATTTCCTTAAAAAAAAAAAAGCCATAGTACAGTTATCCCAGATTCAAAAAATTGACATTGTTATAATATTTCCTTTAAAAACAACATTGTTATTATGATATAATCTACAAAGCTTTATGTGGGTTTACTGGCTATTTGCCCCCACTTAGTTTGTTGGTTTTTATGTAAACTCTTGACTGGAAATAAAGTACATACTCATGGATTTAAAAAAAAAAAAAGTACTACTCTTAAGAGTAAAGAAAGGAAAAGAAAAAAAAAAATTTGCTCCAGGATTTCCTTGTGAATAATTTAGGACATTTACTTGCCACTCCCCAAAATCTCCTTCAATCCTGTCCTTAGTCTGTCTTTCTAGTTCATGACCATGGCATTTTATATGGACCGTCTCCTCTAATTTTTTTTTTTTCTGATAGGTTTGCCAGAGGTTTCTTTTTCATTAATTTTCTGAAGCAATGAGATTATAGTTTTACTTTCTTTATCCTGTCTTCTATTTAATTTATTTCTTATTGTTTACTTTTCTTTTGAGCTTACTCTGATACTGTTTTTCAGCTTTCAAGACCATTGTTTTGGTCACTTTCATTTTCGTTTGTCTTCTTTTCCAGTATAAATATTTGGATGTCCTCTATACCAACTTCACTGTAACTCTTCTTACATGTTTTCATTATCATTTGCTTTTAAGTACTCTATCTCCTAATTTACCTTATAATTTTTTTATTTGAATTGTGAATTAATTTCTTAGGTGAGATGAAGTTTGTAAACTTATTGCCTTGGGCGGGGAATTGTGGTCCAAGAATGTGCCATATACCTAATTCTTTTAATGTATTACATTTTCTCTTACGACCTGGAATATGATTCTTCTGGTATTTTGTTCCCATTGAAGCCAAAAAATTGAAAATTTTTCTTTTAAATTTTTTTTCTCTGTCTCTCTCTGTTTCTTTTTTTTTTTTTTTTCTTCGAGTACTAAAGATTGAACCCAAGACCTTCACACTGAGCTATAGCCTCACCCCTTTTTCTGCTTTTTATTTTGAGGCAGCATCTTGTTAAGTTTCCTGGACTGGGCAAGAACTTGTGATCTTCTTGCCTTGGGCTCTCAGAATGCTGGAATCACGGGTGTGTCCCACCACTTCAGCCACACTTCTCTTTTTATAAATAACAATTTTGCCTTAATCATAGTTTTAGGTTTACTTCTGAGAGTTTATATTCATTCCTTTTCTGCTTGGAGAAAAACTTTATGCTCAATAATACTTAAGTAGATATGATATTTTGCAGGCTCTAATTTGTGAAGTTAAGAATGTAAAGCTTTTATAAAATTGTTTCTGAGCAAATCAGTAGTTAATATGAATATACATTTGTATTAGTTAGGTGCTGTCATAACAGTGCTACTCGTTACAGCTTGGGTTGCCTGGGAACCAGATTCTGAGGGTGGTTTTCCTGTAAGAATTTTATTAGGACGTGTTTAACACTGTAGGGAAGGGTTAGAGGCAGGATTGGATGTTGGGAGAAGGCAGGCCATGATGAAGACCTCATCTGACCGTGGAGTACACTGCAGGGGTGTCTCTGGGCAGGGCTGTTGCACCTTGCATCATAACTCTTCTTTAAATTGAGACAATTCCATAGACAATCAGGTGATGAGGGCTGTTTGTGGCACAGCTAGAAGCTGGGTGAGTTCT
>PVJO010015367.1:0-45264 GCA_004026905.1 Hystrix cristata
GCTATGTAGTTCAGGCTGGCCTTGAACTCACTAGGTATCCAGCCAGACTGGCCTCAATCTCGCAGCGCTCCTCCTGCCTCAGCCTCCCAAGTACTGGGACTATAGGCAGGCGCCACCGCCACCAGCTCTTTTGGCTTTTTGAGACAGGGTCTCACTATGTAGTTCACGCTGGCCTCAAACTCACGGTGATCCACCTGCCTCAGCCTCTGAGTGCTGGGATTATGAATGTGTGCTCCCACACAGGGCAGATTAGGGTTCTTGACACCAGTGGTTTCAAAATGCAGGAGCCTCATGCAGGAGCCTGTTGGGCATGCAGATTCCCGGGCCCGATGAATGAGAAGTCCTAGGCTTAGCTCAGCGGTCAGGGTTTAAACAAAGTCCCCTTGTACTGGGTGAAGGCTGATACAACCTCAAGTTTGAAAACCCTGCAAAACTGAAAGTTTTCAATTTTAGTTTGAAAACTGAAATTTGAGGACACTGCCTGACTTACTCCTAGGAGCAATCCCACGTGGCAGACACAGTAGGCTTCACTTTGCACATGAGGAGACTGAGGCCCAGGAAGGCTAAATCACTTGCTCCAGGTCACACAGAGATCATGAAGTTGCCTGGGAGAGTGGCTGGAGGGCAGAGTACTTGCTTGGCCTGTGAAAAGCCCTAGATCCAGGCTCCAGTGCAGGGCAGGGGTGACTAGCAGCTGCCACATCCTAGTATGACCTTGTTTCTTTCCGGTCCTCAGAAAGCCAGCTTTATTCCTGTTCTCTAACCTGCTTTCTGAAGCTGCGAAGGTTAGAATCAGGCCTGTGGCAGCTGTACTGGGGCCTGGATCCAGCGCTTTTCACAGGCCAAGCGAGTACTCTGCCACCAAGCTACCCTCCCAGGCAACTTGGCTGATCTCTTAGCTGTGCGTGTGACCTGGAGCAAGCTATGAACAGGGAAGCAAGAATCGAATCCGTGATCCCTCCACCTGTAAAGCGCTTGCTGCCCCCCAATTCGGGCCGTGGAAGGAGGCAATCAGAGGCCACACCTGAGGCCTGAGGGCTCACTGTAGTTTCTGTGCCAGCTGTGGCCGACAGGGCCTGGTAGCAGCACAGCCACTAATTGCCACCCAGTCGGGTCAGAGAGGAGGCCTCCTCCACCCTCTTCAGGTACAGTGTGTTCCTGGGGATGTGAAGTTGAGCAATTATGGGAAGAGCCTCCATGTAAAAGGTAAAATTGCTGAGAAATTTATGTACTACCTGCAGTTTTATTGATCTGTAGAGGGAGATAAGAGTCAATACAGAATTCTCAGCTAACACTTACAGGTACTTTTCTTTTTATTTATCTTTCATGCAGCTAAGAACAGATCTTTTTAAGGCCAATAGCCCTGGTGTGACCCACACTGAGGTCTGCCGTTAGCCAACGTGGCATTGACCCTGGGAGGGGGGTGGCGGCCATGGCATTTTGAATCAGGGCTGCCCTGCCTTGAGGGTCCTGCCCTTTCAGGCTTTGTCCAGATAGTAGCATTCACCTAAGAGGATTGTAGCAGAGTCTCTGTAGGTCTCTTTATCCGTATGCTTTGCCGTCCACAGAGGGACACTGCTGAGAATGAGAGGTGCTACTGTCAGATTCATCAGGACACCGTGGGGCAGCCAGCACACTAGGGTTTTAAGTGATGTAACTAACAGCCTAGGATTGGTCCTGGCTCACAACCCCTTGGTGACCTCGAGCAACTTATACCACCTCTCTGAACCTCAGTTTCCTTATCTGTTCAGTGGGGATGTGCCTGTAGATTTGTGAGACTGGGAGGTGAATTGAGGACAACCTAGCAAGATGCCTTGTGCCTAGGAAGTCATCAGTATGTGGTTTTAGTATTACGATGACCAGGTGGCAGTAACTGAAAGAGGTCATTGGCACACCCATTGGCTGGTGACATCCCGGGGCCACATGGCTTCTGTGGACGCTGCAGTAACACATCCCATTCTGGGTTGCAGTGGGAACATGCAGCTGAAATGCCTGGTGGCGGGTGTAGATGGTCCAGGGTGCCAGGCATTTGGGAGCAAGGTGCCTGAGCTACTTTGGGTTCCAGTGACACACCTCTTGGGACTTCTGACACGTCATTTTACCTCAGTGAATCATTTTCCTCATCTGTCAAGTGGAACAAGAACCAAGTGACATTGTTCCTGATCCGCCAGGCCAACCTCTGATAGTTGATGTCACTGTTGCCCTGTTGGGTGATGCCTTGAGCTTGCACGGTCTGTCATTAACTCGCAGCTCGCCTGCCCGGACTCTGCGGCTTGCCCAGTAACCGCCTCACAGCAGTGAGGACTGTGAGTTTACAGCGCCCAGGTTGACGCGTCAGCTTTCTGGCACCGAGAAGCATGGGCCCAGACAGGGCCCTGAGCTCCTCGTGCCCCAAGGCGAAGCCGTGAAACAGGAGCAGGTGGGTGTTTCAAGGGGCAGAGCGAAGAGCCGCCTTGTCTCTGCTGTTTTTCACACTGCGCAATCTCTGAGTTTTCACTTGTCCCCCTTCCTCTCAGAACGACAGCAAGGTCTTGCAGCAACCAGTGGTCGTGCAGAGCGTGGGCACGGACGGACGCGCCTTCCAGTTCCTGGTGCTGCAGTTGAACACCACGGATCTGGCCTCGAACGGGGGCATCAAGAACTTGGTCTGGGTAGACTCGGACCAGCTCCTCTATCAGCACTTCTGGTGTCTCCCGGTGATCAAAAAGAAGGTGGTGGTGGTGAGTTCATCCGTCTCCAGCAGGTTGGAGTGTCCGGGGGGCTGCAGATGCTGCTGGGGGTGGGGGGCTGGCTTGGGCTGCAGCTGTCGGCAGTGATAGCTAAGTCTCGTGCTGGAGGTTGAGGCTGCAACAAGTGCGAGGGCGGGGTGGGGTGGGCAAGCTCCTGGGCGAGGCCGAGTAGCATCCCGAGAGGGGCCTGAGCATGGAGCTGCTAAGTGGATCTTTGGAGCCTTCGAACAGTGTCCTCCTCAGTTTTGTGATCAGTTCCCTGGTGTCCCAGGGTCATTTTTAGCCTTGGGCCCTTCTCTTTGGCAGACCCCTTTGCTGCTCTGCATGGGCACACCAGCCCCTCCACCTCTCTGTTCATAGTCTCTTCTCCTTCCTGTTTTCAGATCCTCCAGCCTCTTCCTTCCACAATGCCAACTCACACCAGGCCTGTTGGTTTGGTTGGTCAGCCCCCGTGGCCCTGTAGCCGCAGCTCCTGCTGTCCCACCCACCGCCCTGAGCGAAGTCCTCCTGCCTCCATCTGTGCCCCTAGGCAGTTGCGCGTGCTGCTCTGTCTGAGGCTTTCTTTTTCCTTTTCTTTCTGGACCATTCCTGCCCTTCCATGTGTGCAAGTCAGTGAACTAGTCATTGCCCCCGCTTCTTAGCTGCTTTGTCCTACTGCAGTGGAGTGTGTCACCCTTTGCGCTCCCTGAGCGCCTGACTGTAAGCAGTTACACACTGCTGGGTCTCGCACAGGCCACCAGGCGCTCAGTAAATGGTGTGGAGTGAGCGGGGCTTTGCTCTCACTGGGGCCGGACAGCAGCAGACCCGATGTCCTCGGTCGGAGTGAGGGAGTTGAGGGCGTGGGCGGTCAGCAGCTGGTCTCAGGAGTGCTTCCTGGCTTCCTGGCTGCAGCCCTGCAGGGTCTCCTCAGTGCCAGCTGCTCAGGACCCCTCTCAGAGCTCAAGAGGCAGTGTAGGAAGGGAAGTGGTTATCTGGGCACTGCGGAGTTCTACGCAACCAACCAGTTTTCCTTGCTAACATTAAACCTAGTCAGTCACGGGTCCTAATGGGCTGTGTTCTTTCCAGGAGCCAGTTGGGCCAGTTGATTTCCAGCCAGAGACCTTCAGGAAGTTCTTAGCTCTGTATCTGCACGGCGCTGTGTAAGCAAGGACATTCTGAGCCCTGTCTCTCGCTCTGAGGAGCCCGCGTCCTGGGCGGTGCCCGGGGCCTCCATGCCCACGCGGCCTGGTGCTCTCACTGGCAATAAAGAGCCCTTGGCTGCACTGGAGTCTGTGTTGGTGCAGCGTGTGGTCCGAGGGGCCCTGCAGTGCCATGTTGCCCCCCGACAGCTGCAGGCCATGGAGTCTGTCCTGCCTCGGTGTCTGCCTCATGGCAGCTTCCCCGTGTGGCGCCAGGCTCTTACGGGACTGCAAACATTGTGCCATGTTCGACGGTGCCTGCGGGGATCTGAGCAGAATATTCAGGGCAGATTCCTCAAGAGCGTCCTGGTTACTGAGCTGCGCGCCCCAGTCACATGGCCTCTATTTGACACCGTACGGCCGTGCCAGGTGCCCTGGTGTCGTGTTTACCTTCGCACAACTTCAGTGACGGCGCATCCGCCATCTCCAAGGCAGGAAAGTCTCTATGCCTGGTAGGTGCGAGGCTCCGATCTCAGCCCTAAGACTGGAAAACAGATCGTGGAGGGGATGTGCCCACAGTCCCAGGAGATGGGGACTCCCTGTGTGGCAGTCTGGGGAGGGGCACCAAGGCTCAGCCAGGTCCACAGTGCCCTGGGCCAGTGTCGTCTCACCTCACACCAGGGAGCTGAGCCTTCTGCATGCTTGCAGCCTGTCACCCGTCCCTGGATAAATGCTGCTGCTTGAGGAAAGGCCCTGAGCATTCCAGGGTGTGGACATCCACAGCTGGAGGCACTCTGGAGAGGCTTGAGCATGCTGCACACCCACAGGAAGTGACAGAAGAGCTTTCTCCACTTGACGTACAAATCTGTTATTTTTCAGAGATGGCATCTTGCTGTGTTGCCCAAGTAGGGCTCAAGCAATCTTCCTGCCTCAGCTTCCCGGTGGATGGAGTGTAGGCATAGGCGTGTGTCACCATGCTTAGCTTGTTCTTTCCACTTTACAACTTAGTTTTTGGGCTCAGTGGGGATGAGAATGAGGTGGGTGGGTGGGGCTTACCAGGGGGGCCAGGGGGGCCAGGGCGCAGAAAGGCAGAGTGGGAGGAAGGGCCTGGTGAATCCAGTGTCGGGAGTGCAGGGAGGACTGGGCAAGGCCTGAGCGGGCAGCTCCTGGCCAGCTTAGACCCTGCCCCTCAGGCTTCCCCAAAGTGGTCTGGGCCGGGGGCTTCAATGAGCCCTGTTGCCTGTGTTACTTTTTACTTTAAAGCAAAAACACTGACATAGAAATGGTGAGAATTCAGAGTTCAGAGAGTCCAAAAGTGAAACGCCCTACCCACGCAGCCCCAGGCCTCTGCCCGGAGGACAGCCACGGCTTAGTGTTTCTGTGCGTGCTCTGTCAGGATGTCCACGTGTGACAAGCTCACACCTGTGTGTGTCACTTAGCTCATCCTGTTCACGGCTGTGCTTGGCAGGACGTGAGCCCACCTGTTCTGAGCGGCTGTGGTTGTCTAGGACGACGTTCAGGTGGTTTCCAGGCGTCGCTCTATGGATAATGCTGCCTTGGACACCCTTTTTCACACATCCCAGAGTACTCGCCAGCGGACCCATCGGTAGATTCCTGGCAGTGGAATCGCCCGTGGTAGTGCACACCTGTAATCCTAGTACTTCGGGAGGCTGAGGCAAAAAGATCAAATTTGAGTCCTGTCTGGGCAGTTTAGACCCTGTCTCAAAACAAAATGTTAAAAAATGGGCTGGGGATGTAGCTCAGTGCAAAGGCCCTGGGTTCCATCTCCAGTGGCCCCCCAAAAATACCCCCCCAAGAAACAACACTGGTGGGAGTACAGAGGACAAGTTGGCAGGGTGACAGTGCAGAATGTGGCTGGAAGCCACTGTGGTGGCTTCGAATGAGCACAGTCTGCAGGTGTCCCTCAGCTTGAGGACCACCCTGGGCAGGACCACTGGTGCAGGGCAGCCAGCAGCTGGTGTGCCCCTATCCCCAAAGCAGATCCCTGCCTCCCGGCCTTGGTGTCCAGCTCTGGAGCCCGGAGCCTGCTGCAGTGAGGCAAGAGTGGCCGTTACCCTGCCCACATAGGTGGGAAAACCGGCGCAGACACCTGAGGGTGTAGGCTGAAGAGCTGGAAAGCTTGTGTGCGGTGACAGCTGCTTCTCCATTCCCTTCCGCCATCCCCAGTGGCCCTCGTGCCTCACCCCCAGGACCTTGGCTCTCACAGTCCCATCTCCCGGAAAGCCTGAGGATGGTGCCCAGCTGCTCACCCTGAGTCCAAGAGGGAAGCAGGGAGGAGAGGGGAAGAGGGCAGCATGTGGGATCCCACGTGAGGGACTGAGCAGCAGGCTTCAGAATCAAAGGACATGCCCACTGTGGACTCTTACGTGAACGCGCTTCTTCTCATGTGTGGATCTGAGTGCCTGCGTGGGTTCCACGAGGCAAGCAGGAAGTGCATGGTGAGGCCAAAGCCCCAGGGGGCAAAACAACAGGCTTGTACACATTTGGAGCTCAAAGGACTGAGGGGCAGGAGGGGCTGGTGAAAGATGATGAGCGTGGACCTGGCCCAGGAGCTGGAGTCAGCCCCTCACAGCGGAGGCCCTGCCTTTCCCCACCACCTCGCTCTACTTGGTCCTGGGTGCCTGGCTCCCTGCCATCCTCCTCGGACCAGTTTCCCAGCTTCCTGATCACTGAGAGCCTGGGGCCCTGTCTGCATTCACTCAGATGACCAGAGCTTTCTGGGGCCACCCAGTGCCACCAAATGCCAGTGACCCACCAGGTCTGTATCCAACCCAGACCTGCCCACCGGACATCTTTGCTGGAGATCTAGTCAGTGCCTCAGAGAAGTTTACTTGCCCAAACACCTCTCCCTGCTGCTGCCCCTCCGTGAAGGGCACCACTGTATTTCTTGTGCAGCACCATCTGTGGCAGATAAAAGGTGCTCAGCCAGCCCGTGGGGACTGGAGGACAGAAAGAAGAATCTGTGGAAGCTCAGAAACAAGAGCTTTGTGCACTGGCAGGACAGGTGGGGGTAGGGAACCCAGAGGTGGCTGAATGTCCAGAGGACAGCTGCCAAAGACAAGGAGTGGGCTCCGCAGGAGGACGTGCCAGCGCGGGATGTGATGGGCCTTTCCTTTTCAGTGCCCCTGCCCCCGTGTGTGTGCATTTCTCACCCCAGCCCCAGTGCTGAGTAAGCCCCAGTGTGTGGATCCAGTCGGCCCAGACCTGGCAGAGCAGCCCCTTGCAGTAAGAGCTGTACACTGCTTCTCCAGGGAGGAGTTGAAAGGGGTGAGCCAGCTGCAGTGTCCAGCTCCTCCTCCCTCCCTGCCCAGGCCCTGCATCCAAGCCCTGGGGAGCTCTGGACCAGGGCTGTGCCCCGGCAGCAGGCTCTAGGGAACCTGCAGATCTTGGAGCAACTCTTCGCCCACCATGGAGGCTGGGGTAAGGTTCCTTGAGGTCACCCAGGGAGGCAGGCTGAGTGGTCACAGCCCCAGCCAAGTCCTGCTTCTGGCCATGTCTCAGCAGCAGGCGTCTGCCTTGGGCTGTCCTGCCCCAGCAGGGTAGGGATAAGACTGCTGCTTCTAGGGAGGGGCAGGCGGGGACATGGCTTTCGCACCAGGCCTGCCCTTCCTGCCTCTGGGCTCCAAGCTGAAGTCCTCAACTGAGCAAGGCTGGGCAGGACTCCCTCCTCTGGGCACTCGTGCTGGCTCAGTGCAGAGCTTGGGCTGGACAGTGAGGATACCGGGGCAGACGAGAACCAGTCCTGTCCAAAGACCCGGCCTTGGGGAAGGCCAACCCTCAACAACCCGCACCAGGCCATCCATGTTGTGAAGGGACCTAGGTGGCGGGCGGGGCTTCTTCCGGGAGACCCCTCATTCTCCACCGGTGCCCCTGTGGCACAGAGTGTGAAGGCATGTGCCATCCTTCCTGGCTCCTGGGTGTGTGCAGCAGGAAAGCAGACAGCCTGAGCCTCACCTGTCCAATGGGGACGTGTGTTTCCAATAGCTCAAGGGTGTCCACGCCGAGGAAAACCGTTCCAAGGCAGCCAGGAGGTCACGTCTTCCAGATCCCATCCCACCCATGTAGGTCCTCCCCAGGAGGAGTAGCACCACCACCAGGGGGACACCTGCTTTCCTGGCTAACTGACGCTCCCAAGCCCATGAGCAGGTACGCCACTGTCCCCCATCTTAGAGCAGAGGAAACTGAGGCAGAGGCATAAACTAACCTGCCAAGACCACCTAGCAAGTAGTGGCCAAAGTAAGATCTGTGTCCAGCACTTTGCAGCGGGGTAAATGTAGGCTGAATCCACATCTTGCTCGGGCACTGCCTCCTCCTACCCCCTCCAGCCGGAAATGAGGTCCCCAGAGCTCCAGCGCTACTTTCTTAAAACCCTTCAAGGGCTCTCCTGCCTTGAAAGGTAAGAAAAATTTAGCCTCCCAGTGGCCGGGCCCCCCAGGGCCCTCCTAGCAACCCACAGTCCTGTCCCACCAGGCTTACCAGGCTGGTCTCGGCAGAGCACAGAGTCGTGCCTGAGTGGAGAAGGCAGGGGCGGTCTGCACCACAGGGCCACCCTCACCCGACTCCCACTGGGAACCTTTTTTTACTTTCAGGAACAGCAAGAGCACGCTGGGCATAGTGACACAGGCCTACAATCGCAGCATTCGGGGAGCCTGAGGCAGGAGGATTCCAAGTTCGAACCCAGGCTGGGCAATTTTGTGACTTTCAAAAAACTGAAGGGGCTGGGGAATCCTGGGGATGTAGCTCAACGTGAAGGTCCTGTGTTCAGGCCCTAGTATTGGGGTGGGGAGACAGAATGGTAAAGAGACCCATGTCCCCAGCTCCCAGCACACCTTCCCCAAAGGCCTGCGACTCTCCATGAAAATGCTGAACGAGAAGGCAGGTGCTGGAAACAAAAAGCAGAAACTTGTTCACGCCAGGAACAAACACTTGGTGCCCAGAGTCACCTTGCATTCTGTGATCAGTATAATAAACTCCAACCCACGTTCCCCAAACATGTCAGGAAGGGCTGCGGAAAAAAGATGTCCCTTTAATAAAACGTTATCAACATATATTGTACACAAACTACAATGTATCATAATTACTTTTTTTTTTCCTCTCATAATTCAGAACCAGACTACAAGGTAAGAAAAAACACAGAAACAGCTACAATGTTCCCAATAATCCGCACAAGGTCTTTTTTCAGGCAGATGGTATCTCACATAATATGATATACATGGATCAGAAAGGGGCAGTAATAAAACAAAGACCAGCTACAGGGGAGGGAGGGAGGAGAGGGAGTGTAAATGTACAAAGAATTCGGTGTCTTCCAGGGCAAGACACAAAGGTATCCATGGGGGTGAGGCGTCATGAGTCACCCCTCCTAGGAGGGGACAGGCTCCACCGTCGGGTTCATCGGTTTTTGAAAATAAAAACAGGACCAGAAACAGCACGTCTGTTTGGTTTTTGGTGCTCCCCCCACCCCCCAGCTATGCCAAAGTCTTCCATCCAGTCCCAAGCATTTACAAAGCAATTCTGGTCAACAGTCCATCTTTGAAAAAGGATGAATAAAGGGGGGTGGGGGTGGGGAAAAAAGAAAGAAAACCCAAATTCCAGCCCACCCTGCCCGAGCACAGCACAGCCACAATGCGAGATCACAGGCCCAGAACGTGGAGGTCACGGTTTCCAAGTCCCAGGTCATAGCCATCCTGTCAGTGGTGGCCTCTCTCACTCTGCTCCCGGCCACCACCCAGCTGCAGGATTCTCGCTGGGAAGACAGGGTGGGGCTGAGGAGGGCCTGGAGATGGGTGGCCAGGAGGGAGAGGAAGCAGTCCTGGGGACACAGGGCATGCGCCGGTCGCTGCAGCGTGGGCCACGCAGGAATCCTGGGAAGGGCCGGGGGCCTGGCCCCCACCGGCCACATGATGGCTGGCTCCAGGGGTCCAGGTGTGCTGCTGTCGCCAGCCAAGCCAAAACAAAGCAGGCTCCTGTCTGCCCTCGACTGTCCCACAAACCAAAATCCCCACGTGGAGAAGGGTGAATTCGTTTCCTTCCCCAAAAGGCTTTTTGAAAGAAACTACAGAATGTAAACTGTCCAGCTCATTATTATTATTTGTAGATGGCTACAAAGGCAGTGTGACATCTCACACCTACACTAGCTTTCCTGATGGCAGGACTTGGGGACAGACAGCAGGGCTTGCGGTTTTTTTCTTTTCTTCTTTTTTTGGCCTTTTTTTTTCCTTTTTTTTTTTTTTTTTTTTTTTTAAGAAAGCAAAGAGGTTGGCTGGGGTGGGGGTTTGCTTGAAGCTTCCATTAAAAATTTTTCCCAAAAAAATCCCCCCTGAAAACAAATTTTAAAAAAATCCCAGCAATGGTAAAACCCCAAATAAACAAAAACAACAACAACAAAAAAGTGTCAGATACAGAAAAGGTCCTTTTGGGAGAGGGCAGGGGGTGGGATTTTCCAGGTCATTTACTTGAAATACATTTTTGAGTTTTGTCCTTCATGTTTTATGGAATAAAAAGTTCAGCCTTTTTATTGCATGAAACTAAAATTGGGCAAGGTGGGGACGTGGAGGAGAGGGTTGAGGAGAGTAGGGAGACGCCCTCCCCCAGCTCCTGGTAATGACACCTCACTTCTTGCATAATTTCTGGCATCTTCCCGCCTGCAAGGCTGGCTCTCTCAGCTTCCTGGAGAAGGGGGTCACACACTCATCGTCATGCTTGGAGAATACTGGAGGGGAGAAGCAAGGACGGAGACGTTGTGAGCAGGCCACAGGCTGAGGGCACAGGACGGCACTCAGACAAGGGGCTGGGAGGGCCAGGACAAGGGCAGGCAGGTGGGAGCTCAGGGCCACCCAGCAGACCAGCCTGGGCCCCATCGGGAACTGTATCCTCCCCAGCCCTTCCCTCTGAGCAATGCCTTCTGAAAACGGGGAATGCAGGGACCCAGGCTCTCAAATGAGTGCACACAGGAGCCCACTGCAGAGAGGCAGGTGGAAGAGCAGACACCACCCGGCATGGGCAGCCAGCCAGAATCCCCAGAGCCTTCCTCCCAGGACCGCGGTGCCCCTCAAGCTAAGACGTCCAGCCCACAGGTGTCCGGAAGCACTGCCACCAGGCAGACTCAGCCAGGGCTCTGTGCTAGATGTAGAAAACCCACCAGGGTGAAAAGACCAAGTGCAGCTGCTGGGCCGCCTGCTCAGCAGGCAGGCTGTGGCCACAAGGACCCTCGGCTTGCTGGCCAGCATCTCCAGGCCCCAGGGGAGGAGGACAACCCAGGGAGGAGGAGCATTAGGGGTGGTGGGCTTACATTGTCATTCTGGAAGGAGTGGAGGAAGTTCCCTCCTAGCTCACTGTCGTCCCGAGGGGTGCCTGGAGGATTGCTAATGCCACTTATGTTGTTCGGAGAATTCTGTGGAGAGAGCAGAGGGTGAGTCCGTGGTCCCCAACAGCCTGCCCTATGAGGGGGTGCCACCGGGAGCAGACACTGGGTGCACACTCACTTTTGGAAGTCCATCTATGTCGCCTGACCCTGGAAGGGAAGAAGAATCCTGTTCATTTTCTTGCTCACTCCTCCCCAAGGGGGGTCTCCAGCACCCAAGGAGGACCCCGTTCTCTCTGGACTTCTCGGGGGGGGGGGCGCAAGTCTTTCTACTCTGTAGGGAACTTACTAGCTGGGCAGCATCTTTCAGGACCTTGCCATGCATCCAGCTAAGGTCAACACCCAGTCCAGCTAGGTCAAAAGCCAGGGACAGAGAAGGCTGCTGGGCAGGACGAGGCCAGCTTACCTAAGGATCCGTTCATGTGGTGTGGCTCCATGCCGCCCATGCCTCCCATCGGGCCGTCCGAGCCAGGACCCATCGGGAACTGAGGGAGAGGCACAGAGCACGGTCACCAAAGTCAAACCAGCACCTCTGAGGGCCTGGGCACTGCGTCTTGCCTTGGGTACCTCTACCTGGCAGGCGCAGGATGCCTGGAAGGCTGGAGCAGGCTCCTCACCCAAGTGCAGGACACAGGTGCTCGCTCCTACGGGCCACCAAAGGGGCCCGACCCAGAGAGGGAAAACAACCAGCCCTTGGCCTCCCACTCCAGTCAGCTCTCAACCGGTGCCTCCTGGATTCCCATCCCTGGGCCGAGTGCCTGGCTCACCAGCCACAGCTGCACAAGAGCAGGTGTTGAACAAGCCAGCCTGGGGGTAGCAGGAAGCAAGGTGGGGAACTGGGGCACGGGCTAGGGAGTGAGGCAGCTGGGCTCAGACAGGGAACCCGCCCTACGCCCCATCTCAGAAAGGAAGCAACCGCAGGCCACAGACACCACCCTTCACAAGGCTGGGCAGGGATGGCAGGCCTGGCCTGGAGAGCAGAGGCCCTGTGCCATACCCTGGAGGTGGGACCTGCTGGATAGAGGACTGTCAGGCATGTGCCTGGGCTACGTGCTGGGGATACAGGGCCACTGCACCTGTACCTCGGCCCCAGATACCCAACTGCCCCACAGGACAGAGGGCAGAGGTGCCAGGCCGCAGGGATGGCTGCTGCTTCACATGGAGGCAGTCAAAGCCGAATAGGCTGCATGGACAGGTAGCCGAGCATGAAGATAACAGGTCAGAAACGGACAGGTGGGTCTCCATGGAAGGCTGTGTACGGGTGACAGCACGGAGCGACAGAACAGAGACTGGTGCGGAGGGAACAGGACCAGGTCGGACTGTGAGATGAGGCTGTGGTAAGGGGCTACCTCCCACCCGCACAGGACTCGGCAGCAGCATCTGGCCGCTCTGGAGCTCTAACATGCACCGGGCTGTCGGGCAACAAACTGGAGCTATATGGGGACGAGGGTGACCATCTTTAGGAAGCCAACCCAGGACACAGCCATGCTTGCCCACAAAACATGCTGACATAATACTTCTATACAGACTATTAACACAAACACACGTCAATACTTTAAGTACATACAAGTCAGGTATTTGAAATTATTGTGTATTATTTTAACTGCAGTATTGAGATATAACTCACACACCATACAACCGACCCATTTAAAATGTACAATTCAGTGGTTTTTAGTATATTTGTGGAGCTGTGCATACCATCACCACAATCAATTTTAGAACATTTCCCCAACCCCCAAAAGGAATCCTGTTCCCATCAGCAGTCATTTCCCAGCTCCACTCCAAGCCTGGCCTTAAGCAACCATTAAACTACTTTTGGTCTCTGTAAATCTGTTTATCCTGGACACCGCAAAGACAGGGAACCATGTGACCTTTGTAGCTGGCTCCTCTCATTTAGCAAGTTTCCAGAGTTCATCCCCTTGTCACTGCAGGAATGGTTTTTATTTCTCCTTATGGACAAGAAAGTCCACAGTATGGGTAACAGCATGTTTTACTTATCCAGTCACCGGCTAATGGCATGTTCACGGCTTGCACTTTGGGCTCCTGTGAACACCACCATGGGTGCTCCTGCACAAGTTACTGTGCAGCAAACAATCTCATTTCTCTCCACTACAAACCCTGTAGTGAAGTGCCAGGTCACACGGGCCTCCACGCTTAACCTGCCTGCAGACGCCCTACTCTCCCCCAGCGGCGGCACCCCTGACAATCCCACTAGCAGTGTGAGGGCTTTGGTTTCTCCACATTCTCCCCACCACAGTCACTATCTGTCTTTCTGACTACAGCCATCCTAGTGGGAATGAAGTGGTGTCTGAGTGTGTCAACCTGCACTTCTGAAGACTACAGCGACAGCACCCTTTCACGTGCCTGCTATTTGTGTATCTAGAGAGAAAAGTCTGTTCCAGTGCTTGTCCCATTTTTTAAAAATTTTTTTCTTTTGGTGCCAGGGATCAAACTCAGGGGCTTGCGCTTGCTAGGCAAGCACTCTACCACTCCAGCTAAATCCTCAGCACCATTTGTCCTGTTTTTAACTGGTCTTTTTTTTTTGAGACAGGATCTCGCCAGGTAGTTCAAGCTAGCCCCGAACTCGAGCAATCCTCCTGCCTCAGCTTTCTGAGTGCAGAAATTATAGGCATGTACCTGTACTATGCCCAGCTTCTGGATCGTCTGTATTCCTTTTTTTTTTTTTTTGGTGCTGGGGATCGAACTCAGGGCCTTGTGCTTATGAAGCAAGCACTCTAACCACTGAGCTAAATCCCCAGCCCTGTGAGCTGTATTCTTGAGTTGTAAGAATTCTTCAGGTATTTTGGGTTCAAATCCCTTCTCAGATTTGTGATTTGCAAATATTTTTTCCATCCCATGGGCTGTCTGTTCAATTTTTTTTTTGAGATAGGATCTTACTATGTTGCCCAAGCCAGTCTCAAACTCTTGGACTCTTAGAGTCTCCTGCTTCACCTCCACAGCAAGTAGCTGGGACTATAGGTATGTATCACCATTCTCTTTTTAGCTTGTTTGTATCCTTTTGATGCACAAAAAATCCAACCTGCCCACTTTTTTCTTATGTTATTGGCTTTCAGTGTCATGTCTAAGGTGGCTTTGCTTCACCCAGTCAGGAAAATTTCTTTCTACATTTTAAGTGCTTTAGAGTTCTAGCCCTGATATGCAGGTCCATGATCTACTTTGCACTCGTGTCAGGCGGTCATCCAGTCTCGTGTGCCTGCGTTAGGAGAACCGACTGTCCCAGTGCCTTTATTTATTCTGTGTTGTTTACTTTTCTGTTACATAAATGCTGTAATTCAAACAAAATAACAACAGGACAAGCTAAGGGTGGTATTTAGTAGAAGGGCTGGTCAAACAAATGGTACCTGTGAGGAAACAGTAATATTTGTGTGTTTCCCTGCTCTCCTACAGTCAGGACCTGTTCTTCTGCCCCGTGATAGAGTAGCAAGATTACTCTGACCTCCCCGTGGGCCCCAGGACACCCTTCTGTCTTAACACAGTGGAAAAATGAGCAGTCAAAGGTAACTTCCTCCACCTTGCTGCTCTGCTCTTACAAACCACCCTGCATTGATTCCTGTGCCATCCTCTCCGCCGGGGCACTTGGGGCCTCACTCACTCACAGAAGGTACATGCGTCGGGGTAGCTTCCAGCTCTTCCCAACAGTCAGGCTCCAGGCTGGCTCTGGACTGCCCACCACTCAGGGCCTCAAATCCTCAGTACCTGAAAGTCCTCAGATAGACTCACCCTGCCTACGAGGCCCAGTATCTGCAAATACTACCAAGGCATCGGACAGAGATTGTTGTAAATTAAACCTCTGCTTCTCAGGAAGAATGGTTTCAAAGACAAAGTAGTCATGAACTCGGGAGATTCAAGTTGGATTCCAAGTAAGTTACAAGTTTTAATAAAGAAATTGAAGAAATCCTGTTTAACCTGGCTGACTTTTCTTTTTTTTTGCGGGGGAGGGGCGGTGCTGGAGCTCGAACTCAGGACCCTGTGTGTGCTAGGCACGCACTCTACCACTGAGCTAAATCCCCAGCCCTTGGCTGCCTTTTCTTGTGACACTTTTTGAGTTCTTGAGAACCAACTCCTCATGATGAATGTGTGATTATGTACTGCAAACATGTACCAAAAAAACCCCAGAACTCAAAAAAATAAAACTAAAAAGTGACCCCGAACTTTCATTAACATACCGGTACCATAGTTAGGCCTATCCTAGCCCCTCTGAGGCAGCGTTAGGTACAGAACATCAGCAAGTAAGATCTTTTCACTTCTGATGGTAAGAAATTTACAGGCTGGGGGCTGGGGATTTAGCTCAGTGATTAGAGTGCTTGCCTTGCAAGCACAAGGCCCTGAGTTCGATCCCCGGCACCACAAAAAAAAAAAAAAAAAAAAAAAGAAATTTACAGGCTAAATCAGACTTGCCAAAATTAACTGTATATTCTGCCAAGTATGCAGATAAATGAGCAATGCCTCTTTTTTGTTTGGAGAACAACAATCTTCTGTTTTCTGTAGTTTCATTAAAATCTTCATAGAAATCACTATTATTTTAAACTCCAGTTTTTAGCCAGGTGTGGTGGTGCATGCCTGTAATCCTAGCACTTGGGAGGCTGAGACAGGAGGACTGCCTTGAACTCAAGGTCAGCCTGGGCTACACAGTGAGTTCAAAGCCAGCTTGAACCACACAGTAAGACCCTGTCTCCAAAACAAAACAACACAAAACTCGTTTTTAAATCACTGTACTAAGACCTAGCAGGGGCTTGATTCTGTCTGTCTCACGGTGCTGAGGACTACCCCAGGTCTCATGCAGGCGAGGTATGTGTGCTAGCGGAGCCACTCGCTCGTGCTGGTCGCTCTGATCCGAAGTATCGCTGCTCTGCTGCTGGTGAGAGGAGACAGAGCCGCTCTCTCCACGGCGCCAGCATGTCCGCTATTGAAACCCGCTCTCCTCGTGCGCACACCAGACTGCAGGTGCCGCCTCCGCAGCCGGATATGTAGCCTTCTTGGTTCATGGCGCAATCAAGGGAACAAGGTGAGAACGGTGCTCATTCCTGGGCGTGCCCAGGCCGATCCGGCGGCCAGTTCTGACTGAGCACGGTGTGTCTTGGATTCAGAACCACATGCTGTGTGCTTCCCTACCTCCTGCTAGGCCGTGCCTAATCCCAAACTCTCTTCTGCACTCAGCATCGTTTGGGTCTCTTCTGCTCTAATCCAGTTGCGTGTGGCCTTCCGGCTGTCCGTGAAATAACACGGTCGCTTGGCTTTCTTTTACAGCGATGCTGGCTCATGCTGGTGCAGACACTGCCACTGTCTTTTTCATCATCTGAGGTCTTAGAAACCCGGCCACAAAACTCTAACAATGAAACCAGCACTATCTTTACACAAAGTGCATGTGGGAATCTGCAGCAGGCAGAGGGGACTCTCGGGATGCCTGTGGCTGTGGCACGCTAAGGAGCAGCCCCTGGGTCACAAGGCAAGAATGGTAGCATCCGTGCTCAGGGCAAATACAGTGACAGTGACCATGTGTGTCCATCTGACACTGAAAACAGTGTTCTCACTTGGGAGGCTGAGGCAGGAGGATTGCTGTGGGTTTGAGGCCAGCCTGAACTACACAGTGCGACCCTGTCTCAAAAAAAAAAATGCCCTAAAACAACAACAACGACGACGACAAATCAAACAAAAAAGCCCTCCAAAAAACAAAAACCAGTGTTTTCCATTCTGTCTTTTGGGCCTCTGAATGGGTCTTACACGTTTCCACTAAATATTCTGCATCTGCTGCCCAGACCCGGGACATTCTGTGCCCTGAGATTCCTCCAGCACACAGCTTTTAGTGCTAAAATCCAGGCAACTGGACGCCCCGGTAAGGAGGGTCGATGAAGCTGGGGGCAGGGGGCGCTGGGTTCCCAGGAGACGGGTGTGGAACAGAAAGTGTCCCGCACTTCCTAGCCATGAGAACCCAGTGAGACTCACAGGCCGGAGTGCCCACCAATGGAGGGCTGTGGGAGGCGAAGGGAGGGCTGCGGCACAGGCGGCCACACTGGGCTTAACACATGGAGTGATCTGGGTACCACCTCAGGAACTGGGTTGACAGGACCAAACAGAGCGTCCCAAAAGGCCTCAGCCCCCGAACCAGGCCGAAGTCAGCCCCTGCCTAGCTCTGCGGCCCACAGCCCTCCTCTCCGGACCCGCCACGCCCAGACCGAGGATGGCCCGACCCTCTGCCTGCACACAGGCGGGCGAGGCCAGCACAGGCACAGCTGTCCAGACGCCGAACTCCTTGGTAGCCAGGCAAGCAGTGTGGCCACACAGGCAGCTCTCGCTGGGGCTCAGGGGACAAGTCAGAGTCAGACCGAGGCCCTGCACTGCAAGGTGATTTGAAGGCTGCGCTCTGGAGGAAGAAGGGAGGAGCCCGGCACAGGGAAGGCACAGCTGCTGGGCGCAGGGGTCTCAGAGCACGTGGCCGCGACGCCAGGCAGGCAGGACCCAGACATTCCTGCCGGTCTCCGCTCTTTGCTCCAGACAAGGAAATGGCCTGGAGACCAGGAAGGGACCACTGGGGCTGGCACAGCCATTGGCGTGGGGACCAGAGCCCTCTCGCTCCTTCCCTGCCACCTCTGCCAGCCAGGAAGCTGGCAACAGGCTGCACAAGAGTTAAATCACTTTTCTGACGGTTTATTTTATTCATCGCTGGTAACAAATGGCTGAAATCAATTAAACTTGCTTTCCCCTCAGCTGATGAAGTTAATTATGATTTGTTATGGGATCTGATATGTAAATTACTAGAAAGCAGACTTACGTTGGACCGGCTGCCTCCAGGCGGCACTGGATTAATCATTGTGTAGATGTTGTCACTGGAATTTGTTGAATCTGTAGAACAGTGGAAACCCGAAAGTCGAGGTGATTAATTCATTTCTTAATTAAAACAAACTCATGGCACTTGAACTCATTCTTTTGTATTTTATCACCTAAAATTTCCTCTAAGTACCACCATTTTCTGGCTAATTTGTATTTAATGAAGATTCACAAAGTTTTTAATCACAGAAAATTCAACTGTGAAAACCACTCAACCACAAAACGAAGTGTTTCAGGGTGTCTGGACAGCGGGGTAGACAGGGCTCAGGGATTACAGGTTCCACTCTCATCTACCCCCTGCATGGGACGGTGCAGGGGCACCACCCCCAGGGAAGGGGAACCACCGAGAGTCACCGGGGGCTGACCTGCCTGGCGGAGTGGGCAGGAGGGAGAGGCAGGGACCGGCTGGAGGCACATTAACATGTGGGGCAGGTTAACACGACCCGGTCTGAATGTAGGTCATGAGGCTCATCAAAATGCAGCAGCAAAAGAGGGAGCTGCGGTGGAGCTGTGTCCTGGCCACCAGCTCTACCCGCAGAGGAGCAGCTCCCCATGCGGGCAGCTGATGGGGGGAGGGCCCCCATTTCGCCAGAGAAGTCTCCTTAGGAAATCAGCCAATATGCTTCTATCAGGAGCAGGCCCCAGATTTCTCAGGCAGAAATTCTGACTGCCTCTCACTTTTTATTTTTGGGATGGGCAGGGGCTGTGCTGAATCCCTTCTGGCTGGCGGGCGTGCTATTCTTAGCTGGGAAAGATACAGAACTGTGACGCTGTGTGAGCATGTGCGCACATGCCCACATGTGCGTGTACATGCACTCCTCTGAGTAAAAGGATCTCCTGCAATGCCCACCCACCCCAGACAAAGTTCTCCTAACAAGGAGCAGCTCAGAGGAGTAAGGCACCTTGTTCCCAATCTGTCAACTCAGCCCTGCAGTGTCTGACAGTCAGAGAGGTGTGACCTGTCTGAGGCCACACAGTGGGTTGCTGCATCGAGAGCCTATGGCCCCCTAGATGTCCGGATGTCACAATGCTCAGTAGGGGGTGTGCCGCTCAGGAAGGCTGGCTGGTCGGTTGGGCTCTGCACCCCGCCCCTCCAGGATTCCTACCAACTGCCACCCACTGGGACCCCCTTTTCCTCCAGCCCTCTTACCTGCAGGACTAGGCATGATGGGTGTTCCTGGAGGGCCACCACCACCGGGGGGTCCCTGAGATGAGACAGAAGCTGGCATTAATCATGTGGGGTGGTAACAGGTGTGGGAAGAAGCCACCACAATCCCTCCCTGCCAGCAGTGATCCCTGCCTGGCCCTGCCACAATCCTCTCGCTGAACTCTAGGCCCACTAGGATCCGGGCGTGTGGCTCTGAGGGGCCCCCTCCCGCTCCTCAAACCAAGAGGCCCTGTGGCAGCTCACAGGCACGCCAAGTGGTGACAGCAGAGGCCCAAGGGGGCGCCCAAACTCTGCTGGGTGGCTACCCAGGAGCCCACTTCCAGGTCTTGTTTGGGGATTTCTTGGCCACCCAGGCCTGCACTGATGGCCAGTTACAGCAGTATGGAACCTGTGCCCACAACAGTCTGCCGAGGACAGGCAGGGACCCTGAGTGGTTCGGCATTTTGCAGCTGGTCACACGTTGGAGACCCCGCCCCCCCAGGCCCTCACACTTACCACGTAGGTGCCGGGTGACGAGGAGGAGTATGGAATCTGGAAATGAGATGTGGGAGCCGCATGTAGAAGTCGTCTCCCCGATAGGCAGTGCCCCTTTGCTTACCAACCCCCGCCTCCCAGGAAAGGCTTTGGGACCCAGTGAGCTTGGTGCCGGTCAGTTCCCCAGGGAGGGCTGGGGCGAGGAGTGACACCCAGTTCTCTGCTCCACAGCACTGATCCCAGGAGTCTGGTCTCCTCCTGCCCAGGCTTCAGAGGGGGGGCAGTGCTGGGGGCCCAGAAGGACTCCAGTGTGGGATGACAGGAGAGAGTGGGCTCCATTGCACCCCTCTGGTCTGCACCCTGGACTCGGCGCCAAGCCTCTTGTCCACTCCTTCCTGGGGATGCTGGCAGCCAGCCCTGCTGGAGGAGGTGGGCAGCGGTCTCCACCTCGAATGTCATGCCCTCACTGGCCTCTTGGCGGCATCAGGCGGAATCCTCCTGCAGGTTCCCCACCCAGGGACGGGCGCCACCCTGCCCCAGATCCTCTTCCCTGGCAAACGCCTGCCCAGCCAGGATACTCACTGAGTTAGCACTGTTGGGATTGGGCCAGGGTCTGCCAGCTCCCGGGCCCCTGGCAGGGAGAGAGACAGAGGCAATGAGAAAGGCGCAGACCACTCAAGTGGCACAACTAGCAGGGGCAGAACGAGAGGGCTGACATCAGGACGGGCTGCCCTTTGTGTGGCCCCAGGGGCTCAGGGGCCACCTGGCCCTGCCATAGTAATGGGAAGTTCCCAGGATGGAGATCTATGAACTCCCTAAAATTCTGTGTAGAACACGTAACGTTTATGAAATCTACAAAATGCATAAAACTCCTCTGCATGTGCATTTCCCTAGGAAGGTAGCCCACAAGTCTCACAACAACAAAAAACACCTTAAAATCATTAAGCATTGGCCACTGGTACAGGGGCTCACATTTCACTCAGCCAGTGGAAACTGTGTGAGCCTGGGAAAGTCACTTTACCTCTCTGTGCCTCAGTGACCTCATAGCGGGATGACAACTATCTCCCAGGCTTATCACAAAGACCAGGCGGGCGAATCCCTGCAGCATGCCCACAAGGCCACCTGGCACGCTGGCCCTGGAGGAGGCTGCGTTCTCACCCCCCTGGTCATCAACAGCCTCATCCTGCTGCTGAGAGCACTGAGGTTCCAGAGAGGCCCCGGCACGGACTCCTAGCGTGAGTCTGCTGGGTCCAGCAGAGGACAGGGAGGGCCACGGGCTCGGAGCCTGGCCAGGGCCCTTTCGCCTTACATGTTAATCCCGGGCATGGCGGGGCCGAGGGAGTTGGGTGGTGGTCTCATGCCGCTGCCGTAATTCTGCAACGATAACCAAGGGTCAGTCTATGAGAAGGAGAAGGGGAACCAGAAGAGAGGGAGGGAAAATAGACAAACAGAACACAAGTGAGAGGGTTAGTCTGTGAAGGACCCGATGAGAAAAAACAATACACTCTTTCAAAAAAGGTGGGGTAGGGACCAAGCGTGGGCACCGCAATGACAAGCCAGCACAAAGGGATAGTCACAACAGTCACCGTGTTTCACAGGGCTTCAGGGTGATATTCTCAAAAGCTACTCGGCTGCACCTTCCCCGCAGGCCTCAGGCAGGTGAGAGGGAAGACAGGTCACGGGGCTGACCGGTGACAACAGCCACTGTAGCTCTGAAGACCAGTGGGGGACGGGGGGCAGCAAGGCACAGGGCACGTCCGAACGCAGAAGGGAGTGTGTGGCACGCCCAGAACCCCGCCCGCCCCAGGCAGGTCCCCATCCCAGCCATGTGTCACAGTGCTAGGCACAGGACAGGACTGTACTTCTACTCACAAGGTCACCACTTGGTTGAGGATTCTACACACATTAGGGCACTTCCGGGACCCAGGTACAGCTCAGTACAACCCACTGGGGCCGGGGTCAGGGGAGGAAGAGGGTACCTGGCTTCCCGCTCTGCGCACCTCCTGTTCCAACCCAGCTGCCCGGCCTTCCTCCACCTCCACTTGGGATCTTCCCCGTCCTCCAATGGCCAGCTCAAGAGGTGGCGCCTCTGTGTCACTGTCCCCACCTGCTCCCTGGGGCTGCTGCTCCATACCAGTTACTCCCAGAATGCCCTGCCCCCTGCTCCAGCACTACCCTGTACTATGACCACAGCCACATGGCCACTCTCCACTTCTCCTGCTGGTCTCTAAGGGCTTTGCAAGACGGGACCAGCATCACAGCCAGAAAGGTTGGCTCAGGGAGCCAGCACTGAGCTGTTAGGGAAAGAAGGAGATGGAACTCTGAGGGCAGAGGAATGGCCAGCACAGCTGCCCTTCGCTGAGCACAGCTGCTCTTTACAGTCAGTCTCTGGTTCGATCCCTACAACAGCCCCATAAGGTCTTATTTCCATCTTACCAATGAGGAGACTGAAGGTCGTTTGCCTAACACACAGCGGCAGCGCTGGGATTCAACCTGGACCAGCCGCCCCAGAGCCTCATTCTTCACCATCCCTCTGGAGGAAGAAGCCAGAGCTGGAAGCTCGAGGCTGTACCAGCCATCGGGATGGTGCACCTTTACCTGGGGACTGGCTACCATGTCTTACTGTTGTCTTGGGCTACTTGCTCGGCTCGGTCACCCACAGAGGCCTGAGGTCTAGAATGCCCAGGCAGGCTGCTGACAACCAAGGAGCAACACCAGGCAAGCTGGCAGTGAGCAGGCCAGGAGGCCAGGAGGGCAGGATGCTGCAGAACTTGCCGGCAGCCCGGATGCACCAAGACTCCCACACCCTGGGCCTTCTCGGATGAGCAGTAGATGTCTCGGGCGCCGTGCTGCAGAGCCAGGCTCAAGTGACAGACGGGTGCCCAGGGTAGTGAGGCAAAGCCTGAAATTTGAGGTCAGCACACGGAGAGCTGGCCTCAGCTTGGCCACTTGCTGGTGGCTCTGGCAAATGGCACAAATAGTGACAAGGCTTCCTCATGCTGGGAGTGATGTGCTGTGTGCTTTATGCCCATCACCCATGCTTAATGGTGATAGCAACTCCTGACCTCCTCTGACCTTAGAGATTGAAAGCTGAGGTGCCAAAGCAGGGTGCCAGCCCTGGGGCACAGCTACGTGTGGCTGAGCTGGGATGAAGCCCTGTAGCCTGGCTCTAGCTTTAGAGCCACAACTCCACTGACTCCTGTCTGCACAACAGGGACAAAGAGCCCACGAGGCTGCATCCTTGCAGGGCCCACAAGGACTGTGATATGAGCCCAGGAGGCGCAGGCACTGGGGATGGTAGCAGTGGAGCAAACACAGCAGCCCTTAACACTGCTGTGGCACTGCAGAGCGTGGGCCTCAGAGGCCTTTTCTAAGGCCCACATCCTACACAGGAAGCTCACCAAGTGGCAGCAGCGTCCTGTCCACTGTGCACAGCCTGGCCTGCTAGACAGGTCCTTTCAGGTAGGTGCATCAAAAGTCAGCTTTGGGCCCGTTTTCTAATCAGAAACACCAGGCTTTCACACAGAGCTGAAGCCCAGCAGGTGGGCACCTGGAGGGGAAGACGTAGTTACTGACGGGAACTCCCCTCTGCCTACAATCCGCACTGCAATAGGAGGACGGGCTGCCACCTACGGGGGTCTGTCTGTCTTAGTTCTCATGCTCACGCCAACTTGGGCAGCCCAGACTCTGGTCCACAGTCACAAGAACACAGGCCCCACCCTCTTAGCCTCAGCCTCTGCTCCATGGGGTCCTGTGACACATGGTGTCGTTTCCAGCAACAACCTCCAAGGGCTTTTTCTCTATGCTTCCCGCGGCCTGCCTGAGGCTGTCTTTACCACAGACAGGGGATGAAGTATCTGATTGTCAAGGATGCTGTCCATAGGTTTCTAGGCAGGCCTGGGAGCCACACTCCCTTTTCACCCAGCCCTGGATGCTCTGTGTCAGCACTGACAATCCCGTGACCTCTTTCTGTGGCTTCTGAGCTTGGATTGGCCCTGGGTCATCAGGGGCCCGAGGATGGCACAGGATTGGCCCTGGGAAGTGTGCATTATCCTTCATCTGAACTTGCCCAAACATGAGACAAGCCAGATGGTGACAAGATACTGGCTGTGTGATGGTCACTCTTGACTATCAACTTGGTTGGCTTGAGAGCCACATAAGGATTAGGAAAACACACCTCTGGGTGTGCCTGGATGGGCCATGAGATGTGACCTTGGGGACTATATCTTGCCCCTAGTCCACTTTTCTCTGGCTTTTCCTTGCTCTGCTTCCTGGCTGCCATGAACTGAGCAGCTTTCCTTCAGCCATGATGTTTCTCCTTAGAGCCACCCCCACACACATCACGGACTAGAACCTCTGAAACCATGAGCCAACATAAACATTTTCTCCTTTGTGTGTCCTGTATTTTTGTCACAGCACAAAAAAGCTGACTAATACAAGCCCCAACCCAAGTACCAGACCTCTGAGGAGACACTGGCTCTGGGGATCAGCACCCACAGGTCTCTGACAGGGTCTTGCATTCTCTACCAAGGTCTTACCAGGAGGCTTGTAGCTTCAGTCTCATCTAAAAGAATTCACTTTCAAGATATCTGGACAGAAGGTCACTGTCTGCTCGGGATGTTCCAGAGAGAACTAGGTAAATAGAAGTACAGCATCCTTTCTGGCACTGGCCATCTCACAAACCCAGAGCAAAATTGGTCTGAGGCCCTGAAGCCAAAGGACAGGGTGATGCTTGAGCTGCTGGTTCCTTGGGGTTTTTTAGGGTCAAAAAAATGGAAGTTGGGCTGGGGATTTAGCTCAGTGATTAGAGTGCTTGCCTTGCAAGCACAAGGGCCTGAGTTCGATCCCAGGCACCACAAAAAAAAAAGAACTTAAAAAAAAAAAAAAAAAGGAAGTTGGGGTTGGGGATTTAGCTCAGTAGTAGAGCGCTTGCCTAGCAAATGTAAGGCCTGGAGTTTGATCCCCAGCACAGCCCTGCCACAATGAATGTCACTCTACTTGGTTTTGAAATCTAGAGTAGCGCCAAGACCACACTGTACCTGTTTTTTTGTTCAGAAAGTACTGCAGGGTCACTGGCTAAATACCATCTAATTCCCCACTAGGAATCACACACCAGGGGTGCCCACCTTTGTGTCCAGTCTCAGCATGGCACTGCGCCACCACAGGCTGACCGAAGGAGCTGGCCACCCTTACTGACAGCTGGGGCTGGGGGAGAGGGCAGAGCTCAGAGCTCAGTTCCTGTAGGAAGGGGACAGGATCCACAGGACACGCGGGGTGGGTGTTCATGGATACTGCCCCACCCTGCCCCACAGGGAGCCCTGTGAAGCTGTCATCTGGCTGCCCGCTTTGCGAATGGAGACAAGAGTCTGAGCAGGGTGAGCTGTGGTCAGAACTGGGTTTCCCGGCACCAAGTTCTGAGTTTCCCCTCTCCTGTCCCCTGGGAGTGCCTGGGCGGTACCCTCAAGTGACAGAAAATAAGGGCCTGGGAAATGGGACAGTCTGCCCCTCCCACTCGCCGGATGCCTGCTCCCCAGCTGTCCCCAGACCCTGCAATCCGTCCCACACAGCGGCCTTGCCTGGGCCCAGTGCCACACCAACACCAGGCCTTCCTGCCCCAGCGACGGGTCAGTGAGTCTGACGCTTCACCCTCCCCAGAGGGATACGATGAAGCACTTCGGGGCCCATCTTGCTACGGTAAATAAGATCCAGAAGAGATAATTTCTATCTCCTCAGGGATCAGGAGAGCCCCTGACCCGTGCATCTGCTCAGTGAGGATGGGAGAGGCCAGTGAGTATGACCTCAACCTCTGGAACCCTCGAGTCCTCAGAGTGCGCCCAAGCGCCATGAGGACACCACGCCCCCAGGCGGAAGCCCTACACTTCCGGGACACTCTGCGCTCCGACGCTCTGCCAACACCCATTTCCAGCTTCTACGATCTCAATCTTACTACAGACTTAACAAATTGCTGATGGCTTTGCCTGGGAAAAGCGGGGAGAGGCGGGGAGAAGAACCTAATTGCAATCACCAAACCCAAACAACTACAGTCCTGAACACTGGTTTTAGGTTCCCCAAGTTGGAAACCATAAACTGCTTACTAAGGAGGACTTCCAAATTCAAGGCATCAACCATTCTCCTTTCACAAACCTCACGAGGCAGGGACTATGCTAGTTCCCATTTTACAGATGTGAGTGACAGAACTAAAATTTCCCTCTGCAGGGGCTGGAGGTTTAGCTCAGTGGTTAAGAGCGCTTGCCTAGCAAGTGCAAGGCCCTGAGTTCGATCCTCAACACCAAAAAAAAAAAAAAATAAATAAAATAAAATAAAATAAAATAAAATAAAATAAAATAAAATTTCACTCTGCAGAGACGGTGCTCCTGGTCACCTGGAGTCCCCACGGTGTTCTAATAATTCAGGCCCACTGCCAACTCCTCAGCGAGAATCAGTGACTATCTCGTGGCTGGGGCTGATGGGATGAAGAATCATTTCTGACTCCACAGAGGGATGCTCTGCTTTCAGACCCTACTTTCTGTCCCCTCCCAGCACAGAAGTCAGCTCAAGACAGTGGCCAGGCAGGACAAGGCCACCCTGCTGGCTTAAAAGAGTAAACATGAACCTTGGGGGCTCGAGGAAAAATAAAACAAGGACCATGGAGCTGCAATCACACCGAGCCTGATTCCTTTTAGGAATGGGCTGGAAGGCAAGGATCCCCCTAGAATCTTTCAACACCACAGATGTTCCAGACATGATGGACGGAGAAGGCAGTGGGCTGGAGCAGAGGCCGTGGGTCTGCAGCATAAACAGCGCCCTATGAAAGGAAGGGGGTGTGGGCGTGGGGGCACTGCTACCCCTCTATGCTGGGAACCCATGGAGAGGCCTGGAGGATGCTAAACACCCACAAACAAGGGGGAGGGGGAGCAGGGCAAGGCGTTCTGCAGGCAGGGCAGAGAACAAAGGAAGACCTGGGAATAAGCCCCTCCTGCTCTCGCCAAGAGAAGTCCCTCCTGACTTAGCTTTCTAGCTTCTTTTAGACAGCCAGGTTCCAGGATTCCCAAGGAGGGTGAACACAGCAAACTGCTCCATTCAAGGTCTCGAGAGGGACAGGAGCAACTGGGGGAAGCCTCTGGAGAGGCAAGGCTGGTCATGCCCAGCCAGGGTGGTCCCTGACTGTGGTGCGTGCAGCTGTGTCACTGTAGAGGTACGTGGGGCACCTGAGATCATGTCTTCCAGAGGTTTCTGAATTGCTCTTTCTAGCAATGGCCCTCTGGTCGAAAGGACTCTTGGGCAGAAACCTGGCATGCAAAGCTGGGTGAGGCCTGGAGCTAAAACAGGGGCTGGTATCCTGGCAGCCTGTCCTCTTCTCTCCCCTGAGAACACAAATATGACTCACTGCTCATTTAACAGGGGAGGAAACTGAGGCCTCAGTGGTCCAAGGACAGATGGCTGGAGAGTGGCAGGCGGACCTAAGACGGCCACTCAGTCGCCCCATGGTCTATCACAAGACCATGGTCACTGAGTCATCTCAAGTCTACCCCAACCAGGGTGGTGGCTCTGGGATTCCTGGACACCCCAGACACCAGGCCTTCTGCCTTTCAAATTCCTCAAACCACACATTAGGACACCCCAGCCCCGAGGACCCTGCCAACCAGCAGGCTCCTCCAGTCTGCCTGCTGCCTCCTGCCTGGGGGAACGAGGACCTGGACATGGTCCTCCTCTCACCCCTGTGAGCCACAGACGTGGAGGACGGACAGACTGTGGAAAGAGGAGAGGAGGCGTGTGCGCACAGATGGCCGGGGAATGGGGAGACAGACAGAGGGCTGGTTACCTGTGGGCCAGGACCCATGGGCCCCATGCCTCGGGGAGGGTTCATCCTCTGCATTGATCCTCCCATGTTGGGGTGGCCTGCATGAGAGAGGAGGTGAGGTGAGCTGTGGGCTGGCGAAGACAGCAAGGAGGAGCGTCCCAAGGCCCCAGGCCACCCGCGCCATCCTCTCTACCTTGTTGTCGTGTGGGATCCATGGAATTGGGCAGCAATGGCTGTGTCCCAGGAACTCCTCCTGGTGGCTGAAAGAAATGTGCGACACAAGCTGAGCAGCTGCTCCCTGGAGTTGGTGGCTGGAGAGAGGAGGCATCTACCTGCCCCACTGGGCTCCCACTGGGATGTCAGGGGCCACTCATGGTCCCCCAAGATGGGTCCTACTGCCTGCTGGCTGGGTGCAAACCCCCAGCGCAGGGTAGCCAGCCCTGCAAGGACTGCCAAAACTGCAGCCTCGGGCAGGGGAATGTGTAGGAGAGGGCGAGGCATAGGGCGGGGGGAGGAGTCGGGGCTGCCCCGCTGCTACCTGTGTACCTGACCTCGCTGAAGAGGCAGGAGCATTCTGGGGGTCACACGCTGGCTGCGCTGCTTACCCCCAATGCGGCTCTGGGACACCAGTGCCCCTCCTTCCTAGACTCCTGAACCCCGGAGCTGCAGTTCGGCCAACCCCATCTCCCTTTGGACTCACAGAGATGTGGCTCATTTTACTTCTCCATCCAAAGTTTGGGGGTCAAGAGACCTGCTGGTAAAACCCTGCCACCACAGGCAGCCTTCTAAAGGGAGCAGGGCAAGAAGGCCTTCAAGATTCAGAGGGCCAGGTGCCCAAGAGCCTTGAGCCACGGATCAGCGGAGACAGGACAAGTGCCCGACCTTCCAGCCCCGGGGAAACAAGGAGGCCGCTGGCAGCAGAGCAGGGCTACTGAAGGAGCCTCCTCCTTGTGAGCTGTGGGTGCCAGTGTGACTGCTGCCAAGAGGGTAGGACAGGGTACCACAGTCCCTGGGGGAGCGCCTGGCACAAATGCTGTGAAAACCTATGAAAGTAATTTACTTTGGATGGAAGTTATTTCAGCTACACTTTGAAAAAAGAGTACAGTAGAACCTGGGCAAAGTGAACGTCTAGGGTCTCATCCCATGGGACCAAACACTAGCTCCTCTTTTGGGGAAGAAAAACCTTCGGTGACCACTGGCCATCATTCCCCCGCTGCAGGTGCCAGCGGTTCTGAAGGGTGTGGCACGTGTGACAGGGCATCCGTCCTTGAGCACCCCCAGCCCTGATGGCCACCATGGGACCAGCTTAATGGGGAGCTCATCTGCTTTGGGCCCAACAGTGACCTCCAAGCGGGTCCAGAACAATACTGTGGGAAGCCAAGAGACAAACCCTCATGGCTTTCTGGGTTTCCGAAAGAAGCAGGTGAGGCTGGGGTGGGGAGGCTACGAAGCGGCCCTTTAAGCCTAGGCAGTGCCTTGCATTCGCACCTGCCTGAGGTGCCTAGAGCTGTCCTTCCAAGCCCCAGACTCCAGCTGTCCCTACGCTCACTGTCCCTGCTCCCTGCCTCTGGCTCCTAGCTCTGAATCGCCTGGCTGGTTTGTGTCTGCCCACGGGATGGAGTCTACAGAGCCCAGAGTAGAGAACTCTGAGGTCCCAGGAAGGCCGCCACTGAGGCTGTCAGATTGGGGGAGCTCAGGAAGCTGAAATGGAAGAGGGATCTCCAAGTACTGAGGTATCCAACTCAGGAACACCCCACCCACGCGACCTGCCATATCCTCTGCAGGTAGCATCACACTGACACCTGTTCTTGTAGAAAGTTGTTCCTGGCTTCCCCTCCACCTGCTGTGTGTCCTGACTCCAGGAGAAAAGTGGGGCTGTCCAGATGCCCAGAGGGGCCCAGGCTGGATCTCTCCCTGGATTAACAGTATGGATCTTTTCCACAAGGGAAGGAAGGTGTGCAGTGACCAAGAAGGCCAAGTCTCACATTGCAAAGGCTGCAGCCCTCACACACAGCAAGGAAACACGAGGGCTCCTGGATGGGGCTGCAGAGATCAGGCTTCTCCTGCAGCTCTGTGCGGCCAGGCGCAGGGACATGAACGCCAGCTGCCCGTGCGGCCTACTTGCCTGCCCACCAGGATAGCAGCAGAGGGGCTGGGAAGGGGCGGGGACCTCCGAGATTCTAGACCCTCCGTTATTAAACCTAACTGAACCCCACTCTCCACCAACCCCAACCACCCTGGCTTGAAAACAGCAGCACTCTAGCCACAGCCGTAGCAGGGAGGCCAGCCTTGAAGGCTGGGGGCCCTTCAGCTTCTCGTGCCCCTAAGCACCCTGCTTGTCACCAGAAGGCACCGGAGCAGGGCCCCTGCCTGTTCTTCCACCTGCTGTGGGAGAGGGCTGAGCTAACTGGGGCCTCCAACAGAGGTGCTCTTCACAAAACCCCCAGGGGCTGAACTCTGTGGAGGGGGCATATCTGTCTTTGGGAAACGAAGATGTATGAAGTGCACAGTAAACTAGAGAACCAGTGTGGATTTCCCAAAGGGCTTGCAGGGAGACTGGGAAAACTATCTGGGATGCAAGCTGCAGACCTGCTCGTGCCTAACTGCTGCATAGACATACGCTCCTCCCTGCCCCTAAACTGATGGGAGAAGGGCCCCCGTGACAACCAGGAAGAATCCACTGTCTCCCAGGGTCCCCGAGCAGACAGGAAGACAGTCATCCTAGGGCCCGGGGACGCAAGGGCAGAGGCAGCCACTCGGTGACAGGGTAAAAACAAAAACTGGGAGTGGTGATTGTCCAACTCTAACAGCTGAGTCGCGGGGGCGGGGTGGAGCAGAAGCCACACAAGGCTGGGAGCTGGGGCCTGACAGGAGCCCAGCCCACCGTGAGCCTCTACTCTGACCTTCTGTTTCTTATCTGGGATGGATCCAAAGATCCCTTCTTGCTCAAAAAGCTCGGTCTCTAATTCCTCTTATCCAAATTTTTTCCTTTCGTGTCAGAGAACACAGGAAATAAAGGATTCTGGGAGACAAAACATAAAGGTGGCAACCTGATAGTTTCACACTGAAATGGGAGGCCTCTTCACAAGAGCTCTCTCGCCACAGCCCCTGAACCACCTCACCCAGGGCTTCCTCGCAGAGAGAACACCACTCAGACAACGCCAATCTACCTGGTGACTAAACTCCTAGTTCTGAAGGTGGCGAGGACTCAATGTGCTGGTGTCGCTGACAGATTTTTTGATGGGCTTTTGCAAAGTCACTGAAAGAACTATTAAAAAATAGTGTGGCACAAAAAGAAATCTCCCAGGTGTTGCTTTTGTCTTTCCTTGAGGTGTCCATTCATCCTGACCTCTCCAGCTCCCCTCCCGCCCCTGGAGGGGCTGAGCAGGGAGGGTACCCAGGGACCGGCTTCCCCAGACCTCCTAGAACTGCCAACACTCCCAGGGCACAGCAAGGCCTGTGACCTCAGGCTGAAAAGCCCTCTTCGTAAGCAGACCGCTTTTCTAATTACACAAACAAACCCTGCCTTGTTTTGAGTTGGGTCTGGGAAGCAGGCAGACATTGCTTAAAAACTCACCAAGGCCCTGCTGCGCTGCAGCCGGGCTCCTGATCTAAGCATTTCTACAGGCCACTTCTCCCCCTAATAGCAGGATTATATTTACCAGCCTTGGCAATTCTCAAAAGCTTCCAGGAAAAAATGCACGTTGTCAATTAACTTCATTAAGGAGGAAGACCCTCTTCTAAGAAAAGGCTGGAAGGGAGGGGCAGCAGCATTACCATCTTCTCCAGAAGCTCTGGGACCCTGCAATCCCACCCAGACTACAGCTGCCACTGCCCTCTGAACCCCAGAAAGGGCTGCCCAAGGGCAGGCACAGGTGCGGAGTGGGCCGGCTGGTGAGCCACCCCCCAAGTTAAGAACAGGTCCCTCCACCCCTCCATCTTTCCCCCAAATATCGTTTTGAGTCGAAGTCCACCTAGGGCCACAGAAGGCTGAGAGAGGAGAGAGAACATGAAAAGGTACAGTACCTGGTTTCCCATTCTGATCGGGGGCCTGGGGCCGCCTGCGTATCGTGGTGACATAAAAGGCTGCAATTACAGGGAATTAGTTCAATGACAGCCTGCACTCCTGCACGGTGACAAACACAAATGCTCTCCACTCCACCAAGTCCAGTCGGTTACAATCTTTTACGCTCTCCTCCTCCCGGTAGCCTCGTCCCTCTGGATAGAACTTCCCACGGGCAGAGACTCCCCACAACAATGTGTCTCCCCACTCCATGCCGGTTGGAGGAGATCTACTAGGTGGGGGAGCAGCAGCTGGCAATCTGCACAGGTCGCAGAAGAGCAGGTAAATCAACACAGGGCAAGGGAGGCCGCCTCTGCTTTCCATCAGGGCAAATGAAAGCGTAAGAACAGGGACTTGGACATAACGTCTTCAGGGTCTGCACACAGAGCTGGACACGCGTGCACACTCACGCACATACACGTGCACACACAGAAACCACTGACAGGGAGGCGTGGGAAGGAAGGGCAGCGAGGACTGGAGGGGAAACGCAATGGAAACGGTAGGGGATGGCAGGCCCCTAACTCAATGCGGGGGACGGGCCCAAAAGCTTTCTCAGCAGCGAGGGTGCACAAAGGAAAGGCTCGGGATGCAGCCTCGGTCACAAACGGATGGTTAACCAAACTCAAAAACCAAACCAAAAGTGAGAGAGGAAAAAACAAAAACGCAAAGGCCGCTGACAAGGTCACAGAAACATTTTTCTTTTCTTTTGGTTTCATATCCAAGCTGGGTGTGCTGGCCAAGGAATGAAGACTATCTTCAGGGAAAAAAAAAAAAATTGTTTGTTTTTTCAATTAAATTTGTCTGTAAAGATGCGAAGGCAATGGCTGGAGCACATTCTGATTTTTGTTTTTCCTCTGCTGGCTCTCTCCTTCCTCCTGCCCCGAGCCCCCCGAGGGCGGGCGGGCCGGCCGGTGCGTTTACCTGACTGTGGGGTCCCATCATGCTGCTGGGATTGTGAGGTGGAGGCTGTGCGTGCGGCGAGGGCTGTGACCCCGGAGGACCCTGTGAGGCCAGACAGTAGAGGCAGGTTACAGATCACAGCACATGGAGAAGCGCAGAAGCTTAAAAGAACAAAAATTAAACCAAAACGCAGGGTGGCGGCGGGCGTGCGGGTGGGGCTCTGGCTGGCAGAGGTGGCGGAGCTGGCACTTAGGTCCCTGCACAATGAGTGAGAGGCAGGCGGAGGGGAGGCTGACCAGAACATTCACAGGGGATTTGGAAGAACAAAAAAAGTCAAACGTAGCACCTTCATAAAAGCACAGAGGAAGGGGGCTGCACGGTCTACCGTCTGGGCGGAGTTTGCCATGTTAAATATGCTGGTTGAGACGGGCCCCCGGGACACAGCAATGCACAGACAGGACACCAGCAGCCACCTGAACCCAATGCAGGGTGCGCGGATGTGGGGAAGAATCAAGAGCGGCTCCTGCCCTCCAGGAGCTCACAGTCTGGAGGACAGAGTCCTGGCAGCTTGGGTAACGTGAGGATTAGCGGCCGGCGTGACGGGCCTGCAGGGGAGCGGGCGGCAGGCGCTGACACAGGATAAGGACAGAGGCAGGCAGAGCAGCATGGTGCCACAGACTGAAGCAACAGCAAACCAGGGGCTCCCGACCGAGTGCCCGCTTGGTGCAGGCAGTGCCGGGGCTCTGTGGCTCACGAGTTCACTGGTATTTCAAATGGCCCTGAATGGCGGTGGGGTCTCCCGTCCCAACTGTTACTAATGAGGAAACTAGGCCTCAAGGGACAAAGGGACTCGGCCATGGCCACATGACTGGGAAGTAGCAGAGCCAGGATGGGAAGCCCAGTGGCCTCAAGGCCACCCCCACCCCGTTGCCCAGGGGCAGGCAGAAGCTGGGTGTCCGGCTTGGAGACCTCCAACTGCTGGGGGTCTGTGGGTGGAGGGGCTGTGACTTTCTATCAGTCCGCTGTGACCCTCCTGAGCTCCTGGCTGACCTGGGACTGCCGTGACCTTGCTTCTGTAGTGATAAGACAGAGTCACTTAAACTATGGGGCTGGGCAAATCCATTAGTGGGCAGTGAAATCAATTTAGTGGGTTACAACCATTATTATTCTACAAACTCAAACATTAAAAAAAAATTACAGAGCTTTGTGTGTTTTAAGGCAGGTATCTCTCACAAACCTTTAGTTTAGCATACATTAGGTACAGAGACGCAACGCCACAAGTTTCATACTGTGGGCCACAGTCAAAGGCTGTGAGGAAGCCTTGCGCCCACCCAGGCCGCTCAGAGGTGGACTGTGGCGTGGGGACCAAGGAGCCACGCCCCAGTGTACCCTTCTCCACACAGCACTGTGTTGTTAGCCTTGGAAGTCATTTTCTGAGAAAAATTCAAAACATACAAGGAGACTAGGTATGACTAAACTTTAAGAAAGCGAGGGCACTGCACAAGTGCAGTCTTCATCCTCTATTTTCTCCCCCAAGGACAGGCTACAGCCAGGCTCTGCTAGCTGGGGTGACAGCCGAGAGCTGGGGATGCGAGGAGAGGGCGTGGAGACAGAGGCAGTGAGCTGAGCGGGGTGCAGAGGGCTGCACAGGAAGCTGCAGGCGCTGTGGACAGGCCCGGGGCGCTGCCTGGCTCGGCGAGGGGCTGCTCACTTCCGGAAAGCTCGAGGAGCAGATGTTCCCCTACCTGCCACGCTACTAATTTCAACAAGTGTGTGTCTTTCTAGCGGCTGCCAGCAACGGCATGGTTTGTTACCATGAGCAATTTTCTTAATTAACAGACATTAATTAGCCATTTAGCAATTTTGCAAGCATTTGTTTAGCGGCTTTCCTAAACATGAATACCACTGTGATAATGGCACTGATTAGAGGGTCCCCTAATTAACAGTACAGGGAAGGAAAATTGAAATCACATAAATTAAAAAGGGAGGGGAAGTTAATGAAGGCGGGACATATTTGCACCTGCAAGTCTTTTGTACCATGAAACTTGGGTGTAATGTAAACAAAACAAGATAATTTGAAGCCAACCCCCCAAAAAAGAAAATAAAAAGAGGAGGAGAGTTCAAGGGTGAGGTCCAGTTGCCAAGAGGGGCAAAAGGCTTCTGTGGGCTCTTCAGCTCTTGGCAACAAGGGAGCGCCCTCTCCCTCGCCATCCTTGTCTCACTCTTGGTCGCCTGCAGCGTCTTCCAGAGCAAGCAGCCTGGCCCTGGGCAGGGCCCTCTCTCCCATGCGCCCTGTGGCCAGAAGGCCAGTACTGGCTGCTTGCTCACTGCTCACAGAAAACCTAAGGCAGCACCCGAGGGCACCTGGCACGCACAAGTGGGCCTCCATGGACCGCAATCTTCATGCAGGATCAACCCTCAAACCCTGTCTGAAGGGCTCACGCTGGAGGCCCCCACGGTTCAGAGGGCAGAGCTAGTGTGTGCCCCACCTCTGGCATACTCAGAGGGTCTCAGTGACTTGTCCCTAATGTGTGGAGGTGTCAAGCTTGCTCTCAGTGCCTCCATACAAACCCAGGGAGTAAGGGTGGTCAGTGAGGTGCCAGCCTGAGCGGCCCTGTCAGGGGCTGTGGGTGAACGAATAGGCTGCTGAGCCCGGGGAGAGAACAGCAGCTCAGAGGGGACCCTGATCCAGCCAGCCGCTCAGCACAACCCAACCCCACCCTCCTGCTCCCGCCGGGCGCTGACCAGGCTCTGCCGGGAGCCAGCTCTATGGGCCAGCAGCAAAACCATCTCCTAGTCTAGTGAGTCACCCACATCTTCTGTGCCCCTACCACGTGTTCAGCTTGGCACTCTGTGCCTGGGCTATGGCCCTGCCCTGCACAGCCGGCAGATTCTCAGGAGCAGAGGCTGGAGGCCATGACTGGGGAACCTGTGTTCTGCGAAGAAACAGCAGGCTCAACACCCATTCTCATGAGGCAGCAGGGGCTCCGCTGCTCTGCCTTTTATTAGGTCATAAAAAGGCTGTCTTGTCTTCCCTCCCAGCCAGGATTCTCACAAGAGACCTTCAGGTAGGCTCAGAGAAAGTGGACCTTACAGTCTTTTCAATTCCTCACCCGCGAGGGCAAAATGTCAGGCAGGAGGCGGACAGAAAGGAGGATCTTGTTGGAGGGTTCTGAGCTGTGCTGGGAGGGGGGGCCTCCCTCCTCCTAAAGTCTGATCAGACAGGACAGGCAGGTAGAGAGGACAATGGAGGAAGGAGCCCTAAGGCTGCGAGCACTGATCTGCTTTCCCATGCAGGACACACCTGCGGGCCTGCTCAGAGTCCAGCTGCTGAAAAATTTTTAGAGGGTCCCCAGACAGGTGAGTCTGGGAGCCACCACGGCCAGGACCAGCCTCTTGGGATGGTCTCCCCCATGCATGCACCTTGGAGGCTGCTTTCTGTCACCAGTGCTATGTAAATTTGGGCCAGATCAGGGTGACCAAGCAGCCTTCAATGTGCTCTATTTATAAAGAAAAGACACCCAGGGAAGAGGTAGGACTTGTCCAAGGCCTCGGAGAGCCTCTAACTGGCAGCTGAGCCAGGTGTCCTAACTCCAGCCAGGGCTCTCTTCATGACATCATGGCACCATCCACATCTATTTCAAAAAAAGAAAAGAGCGCTTGGAAAGTGGGTTTAGAACCGGGCTGCGCTGCCGACCCCACTCTGTCCTCTCACTGGTGAAATGGGTAACCACAGTAGCCACAAGGGGAGGTGGGGCCTCTGCCTGCACCAGCTGACGGGGTCCTGAGCTCCTCCCAATGAGGCCCACGGATCGCTTCATTTTACAGCCAAGGAACTGGTTTCAGGAAGTGAAGCTGCTTGTTAGGAGTGTGGAGTTTCTGTGGAGCCAGGCCTCGAAGTCTGATTCTGGAGCCCGAGAGGACCTGGGGTACCCCACCATTCCATGAGCCTGTTAACAGCAACTCCAGGTTGTGTCAGTGTGTGGAGAGCTGAGACCCTGCGGGACTGGAAAGACACAGAGATGCGGTGCCAGCTACCATGCACCCAGATAGTCCCATGCAGGGGCGGGAGGGGCACCAGACTCATCTTGGCCCCGGAGAGCCCCAGGCCAGATGGGGAGAAGGGTGCGGAGCCAGGGCAAAACAAGCCTGAGTGTTGGTGTAAACTGGTAGGGACTCCAGAAGGAGCCCCCTCTCACTTCCCAGATGGGTAAACTGAGACCCAGATTGGCTGCGGAATGTAGGCCCCATTCTTCCATGAGCCACCAGGGAACTTGGAGAACTACTGCCCAGGATTCTCCACTGCACCACACTGCCTCTGCAAGGGGGTGGCAGGGGGTCGCATTCCCAGAGGGGACCCCAGTGCATGGAAATTCCTATTCCTGAATCTTGGAAAAGGAGGCAGGAACATGCCCACTTCCTGTACAGCCTTCCCGCTGGCCCAGACCCTGTTAATGGACTTGCCACTATCTCAGTTGGCCCAAGATCCCTGACCGCAGATACCTGACCCCACACTTCCTTTTTATCCTTGTTCCCGTAATTTCAGCACTAAGCAGCGTTACAGCCAGCAGCTTCTGAGAGCCACTTAGGCAGGGCCAGGAGCCTCTGCTATGGGTGTGATCCAGGCAAACGCGCAGCCGCTTCACAAAACGCCGTATGGACACCATGGCTTCGTGAAAGGCCTTTACGGGCATCACCACGGAGGGGCGGGCAGGGGGGCAGAGTCCCACAGCGGTGGATCGGAGGACTCTGTGGAAAGGCACTTCAGAACTGTGCGTGGGGGCCCACCCCTGCTGATACATCCTACACCCCACCTGCAGCCACCTGTCAGAGACGGGCTGTGGCGGGACAGATTGTCACAGTAAGTGACATGGGCCTGGGACCTACACCCAGCTCCTCCAGCACATGTAGCCAATCCAGCGTCCAACAACCCTGAGCTTGGCCTCCTGAGGGAACCAGAAGCAGGCTACAGACACCACAGGGCTGTGGGCCAGCTGAAAGTGCCAGCAGGGCAAGAAGACCAGGCTCTGTGATCCTGAGAGCCAAGAAAGTGCTCTGCAAACCGTGGCGCCTGCACCATTACCATCCAGGCCAAATCTGCCTTTTGCCCTCACAGAAGACACTGGGAAAAGGGGACTTGGAGCTTTAGACTGCTGAGAAAGAAAATATTCCACACGTGCCTTGCCACTGCTGACACCTAGGGACGTGGACACTGGTCTGAGGAGCCGAAGGGATGGCTGTACTGACCAGCAGCAGGTCGTGGGAGCTTGCGGTGCTGGTGGCCAGTCTGGTCTGCCTGCCAGGCGCGTCACTTTAACTGAGTGAGCATAAAATTACAGTCATTATACACACGGCAAAAGGCACTCAGTAGACAATCCGATGCGTTCCTTGGATGCAAGTGCTGACAGAAAAGCTGTAAGCCTACTCTGCAGAGAGGGCCCAGGTGAGTCTGTGTGCTGTGGCGGCCTGTGGCTGCCAGCACGTCTGCCTCACCCTCAAGTCTCTGAAGTAGGGAGGCGGACCACCAGTGGGGTGGGAGGAGAGCAAGTCAATTTTACATGCAGCTCACTGCAGGCGGTGATTTCCTCATTTCGCCCCACAGGAATGAACTCACATGACTTTGGAGAGCTGTCTTTTAACCCTGCTTCGATCTGTCTGCTGGAAGGAGACTTCCTGTGTGTGGGTCTGAGGGCTACAGGCCAGAGCTGGGACGGGCAGCTGGAGGGCAGAGGGAGTCTGAGTGCCTGTGTGCTGCCCGACATAGGGTGAGCCAGGCATGGTCCCCATGAAGCCCATGATCATGACCCTCCGGGGCACAGGACCAGGGAAGGGGCCTAGAAGCCTGGCAAGTGGCGGCCAACCATCTTCTCGGGACAGAAGGGAAGCAGCAGTTAGAGAGAGCAGGATCTACCGCATCTCCTTTTTGAGGTTACCTTCCCTTTGCACAAATGTCATATCTCATGTCACTGACCCTCCTTTGTCAAAGTTCAGCAAAGATTCACTGATTTCCACCTGAGCTGAGCCCCAGCTCACCCCCACCCCACCATCTCGCTAAGAAGCCAGGACAGTGCTGGGCAAATGGGAGGACATGAGGCCCCACAGTGCTATTCTGGCTTCCCTAGCCGGGACCCAGAAGACATGCACAGGGAACACTCAGCAAAGGTTTTGTTCAAGTACGAGGCACACCTGCCCCACGGAGATGCAGTCAGTAGACAACAGTTTTCGAAACAAAGGGAGAAAACATGCAAGTGAAAGCACAGGCAAGCCGGGCGCAATGGCACATGCCCATAATCCCAGTAGCTAGAGATGCCGAGGAAGGAGGATCTCAAGTTTGAGACCACCTTGGGTAACTTAGCAAGACCTGTCTCAAAAAAAAAGAAAGAAAAGAATAAAAAGGTGTGAGGATGGGAGCTGTAGCTCAGTGGCAGGGCATCCCTGGGTTCGCTCCCCAGAATTTGAAGTTCCTCCATGCACTGCTCGCCCTTGGTCTGTGACTGTGCCATTATACAAGGGGAAGACTGAGCCTCAGGGATGTGTGCCCACCGGTTCAGGGCCACACCTGGCCAGCCATGCGAAGTGAGGGTCGGGCTCGGCTGCTGCACCACACTGCACAGCCAGAGCTGAGGCTGGGGGTGGCAGCAACACAAGGTCCCCAAGGGCATGCATGGCCACAGTAAGCTCAGGACTGAATGTGGCCTGCCAGCTATTTTCGTAAATAAAGTTTTACTGGAACACAGCAAGCTTTACCGGGACCACAGCCACATTCATCTGTGATCTGTGCACTGTCACAGCTCCCTTCAGGGACTGGAGGCCTTTCAAAACCTGTAACATTTATTAGCTAGCTCTTCACAGAGAAAAGTTTGTGCATCTCTAAGCTCAAAACTTTCCTGATTCTTAGAGGGAAACCTAACGGTACTATACCCACTTTCTGATTTCAACCTCATGTCTCTAAGACTAATGAAATTTTAGTATATGTGCTGCCGAAGCAAGCACAACTAATGAAATTTTAAAAACCCCTTGTAGTTAAGGAAAAAACTAAAGTCCAGTGATGTTAAGGCCTTATCAGAGCTAAGATTCACTCACCGAGAGTGAATGGAATGAGCAGAGGCCCGCGGGCTGCAAAGCCGCATCTATTCCAGCTCTCCCGCCAACCTGCCTCACTGCCGAGTGTGGGTCTAGTGTGCTTGGCTCTCACTCCAGGACAGCGGTAGTTTATCATCGCAGCAGAACCACCATGCTGGTCCGGGCCGCTGGTGCCAGAGTACCTCCATGCTGACCATCTCCCCAATTCCATCCTGGCCACAATGCTGGAGAACAATGGGGCTCGACTCCTAGCCCTGGTTTCCTTCACCAAGTTCAAAATGCCCTACTCCTGTGGCACAAATCTACAGAGGGAGTTTCTGGTATTGAAAGCCAGGAAAGGGCCGAATGGCTGTGGCTACGATGGGCAGGGTAGAAGTATGGTGACTTTTGGGACCACTAACCCAGGGGCCTTACTGCTAGGATTGGGTATATGTGTCTGTGTGTCCACAGAATTGGGTTCCCTTTTCAGGGGCAAAAAGACATGCAACAAGATCCAGAGCCATGGGTAGAACCCACTTCTACCGGGCAGTCAGTCCATCCGGCCACTGGGGACCAATTCCCTGGGTCTTAGATGTGCTAAGCACCGGAGACACACAGGTAAGCAGCACTCTGCCCTCTCTCAAGAGTCCCAGGCTGTTGGTACCTTAATACCACAGCACCACTCTAACAGAGGCAGGGACAAGGTGCATGGGGCAGCGATCACAACATAACAATATTTATGCAGGACCCTGAGAGATGAAGAGGGGTCCTCTGGCAGAGAAGGGTGGATGGAGGATGAAGTCTAGGTGGCCCCAAAGCAGGAGGGGATGTGTTTCTGGAGCACCTTACATACAGGTGGTGACCTCAAGCTGGGACCACCCGGCTGAGAAGAGCGTATTAATTTGTGGGCGCTCACGGAAGGAAGTGGCTATCAGATCTGTGTCGTGTCTCAGGAATCACACATCCATCTCATACACTTCCGAAGATGTTTCTATACTGCCACTCAGGTCAGAAATCAAGACTTATGGGGATGGCAAAGCACTGAGTTGTATGAGGTACTACCTGTCATCTCTTGCTGACTACGTGTGGCGTGAGGAAATGCATTATCACTTGTGAGTGGTTCCTTCTATCCTATCTGCAGCTCCACTGAGCCCCATCCCAGCCCTAACCAGCCAGCCCCCTCCATGGTGTGAAGGAGCTGGGTCCAATGGCCAGGAGAGGGTCTCCCACATCCACTCCCTTGGCGCCCATTTACGGCAGGGTCCAGATGGTGGGCATCTCCCTCTACAACTCCACGTGCTGCACAAGACTCATGCTGTGTAAGTGGAAGTTAAGACACACTCATGATCTCGAGCCATGCCAGAACCCTGGAACACAGGGAAGCGTGCTTGCTTTGCCAGGACAACCAGATCCTCTCCCCATAACAGAGACTGCCTTTTGCTCTGACAATGGGTAGTGCTGCAGGTGAAGCCCACTGCTGCCCACCACTCTCCACCCCACTTCTGCAGTGCTCAGCCTCCACTGTTAATCATAACAACACAGAGAAGGTGAGGTGCGTGCTGAAGAGGCACCACCTCGTGCACCAGAGAAGTCCTGCTCTCCTTGACGCTCTCCAGCTACACACAGCATGCAGCCCTCCTGCTCCACACCCCGTGGAACGATTCGGCACATCCAAGCAGGAAAGGGCTGCAGGCCTGGTGTGGCCACAAATCCAGAATGTCCCATTCAACCCCAACTGTCCACTAAGCAGAGGAGGGCTGAGAATGGACCAGGAAAGTGGGCCGCGGTTTTCCCTGAGAGTCTTACCACTCTCTCATGCCTCTTCCTCCTTGAGCAGCTTACGGAATGGCCCAAGACCTCTTCTTCCTTCCTCAGTTAGGGTAAAGCAACAGGAGGGAGCAAGACCAAGACCCAGGACTCTGGGGATGTGCAGGAGCGGAAGCCTGGCCCATAGCCACGCGGACAGCGGGCGGCAATCCCTGGAGAACCATGGTGGGAACACAAGAAGCAGCTGTGGGGTGCTGCTGGGAGAGCCCAGGCCCATGGGGTGCAAGCCCAGCCTGTACACCCTCGCCTGTTTGGAGAGCAGGTCTGAGGGATGGAGTCAAGTACTAAACCTGGTGACGGGAACCAGCCCTCACCGCAGGCAGCTGCTGTTGAGTCAGGCTGTGGCTAGGATCCTTGCCTCCTGGAGCCCCTCAGGAACCCCTCCACCTCTGACTCAGCCTTCCTTATTACCCAGGTCCAGGGAACTTCCCTCCGAGACCCTCGGGAACCATGCCGGATGCTGAGGGCTCTTCACGAACTCCACAGGAGTCATCTGGTCCTGGACATGGTCCTCTCTTTGCCCCCAAAGCCCTCGGTGTCCCAAAGGCCAGGGGCCAGGTTTCCTCTGCTTGCCATTGCAACTCCCAGGCCCACTTCGTAACACTGCTGGAAACTGAGACCCAGAAAGGAAGGCCACTTTTCCAGAGCGGACCTGAGTCTCAGACCATTTGACAACTGGAGTGACTTCCTAGATCAGATACCCCAAGGAGGAGGAACTTACTCAGAACCACCTCCTGCTGGGTGTAGCTTTTTTTTTTTTTTTTTGACCTTGGGGCAAACAGGGGTTAGTACCTTCGCAAATAAAACGGACCTGAGCGCATGGGGGCTTCAAGATGGAAGGGGGAATTCACACAGACTGGCGGACTGGCCGTGCCCTAGGGATCAAGAGCTGGCTCAACAGGGCCTGGTGGAAGGGCAAGCCCACGACGAGCTCCAAATGCCTCACCAGGAACAGGGACCTTATGGTAACCGGGCCTTGCCGTGGCGGGAAGAGCACTTGCTGGATGGAGGAGAATGTGCCATCCCCTGACCTGGGCTTAGCCCGGTCTGAGTCCGACCTGTGGACCATGAACATCTGGGGGCCAGGAACTGCCTTGCCTCCCTCGCGAGCCTGGGAGCCAGGAGGGCTACGCAGAAAGCTGTCACTTATGAATGTGGGAGGAATGAACGACTGGACACTGGCCTCTCAGAAGGAGTCTGAGTGCAGAAGTCCAGCCTGCCTGCCATTCTCAGCATCTTTCCAAACTTTGCTACAACTGACAGCAGTGAAGGAGGTGAAACTGCTCCTGTTTTACAGGCTGAGAAAAATAAAGCTCCAGCGAAGCGCTGGTGAAATTACTCAGATGCCAGATTCAGGTATTCGGGAAAAGATGCAGCCCCAGGAGCAGAGAGCGGGGCTCCATTAAACTCACACCACCAAGCCTGCTAGGAACAGAACCAGAGGCGCCTGCACGCGCACCCTGCTCCCTGCTTCCATCTCTGCCAGTGGCTCCTGCTGGGTGAGTCAGGGTAGTGAGGCCCAGAGAGGCAAGTCAAGTGGGCAGGATTAAGTGAGGCAAATGTTAAAGGATTAAATGGGGCTTAATGTTTTAGCATGTGGCAAATTTTCAGTTGAACTGAAGGGGTAAGTACCAAAAGACCTACTGAACTGGAGAATCCTTTGACTCTCCCATATCAGTGCCACAAGGCTGTACTGAGCCCGTAAGACTCCCTTCTGGAAAGAGAAGAAAACTGGAGGTGGCCCTTGCTCTTGGATAAGCTGGCTTGCAGAAAAGAAAAGAAGCCCCAGGACATACAGCCACCATCCAAAAGCCAAAAGGTACTGAGATTTACCCAGCGCCAGGCAGGTCTCCATCTGTATCAGGTCACAGCATCCTCACAAGGGCCCTGAAAGATATAGCTTTCACACCTCAATTATCAGATGGAGAAACTGAGGTCCAGAGAGTGTAAGCGACTTTCTCAGGACTACCCACTTCCCACCCAGGCTCTGTGACCCCAAAGCTGCCAGGAAGAAGCCCCGCCTTCACAGAGAGCAAAGGAGGGATGGGGCCCAGCCTCTTCCCACCCAAGGCAGAGGGACCAGACAGGCCAGGGGTCAGGCTAAGAGCTCTGGGTTCAGCTGCTGGGTTTCTGCCCAGTGGTCAGAACAGTCTGAAGCAATCTGGTAATAAACCAGAACTGAACATGAGTCCATGTTTCTATGTCCAGTCAGTCTCCAACATGGTGACAGAGGGGAGTAGCATGGTTTCCGCAGTACCACCTTAGAAACAGTGCCTCAGCGGGCTGGGCAGTGGCTCGGGACAAACCTCTCCCTCCAGGAGTCTTGCTCCAAAGGCTCTGTTCACAGTCACTTGCAGTCTCCCTGACCCCAGCTGGGTGCTACCCACTCCCACCTTGTACAGAGTAGATGTGGTACCCCAGAGCTGTGAAGCCCAGTACCTGGCACAGAGGTGGAACCTGATACAGGTTGTGCCCTGTCCCCAGCTCTCCAGACTCTCTCCCCACCATTCTGCTCTGAGCAAGAGTGTGGGAGGGTGGTTTCTGAGAGGAAGCTCAGTGCTGGGCTTCACTGGCTCCCCAGGCCTTCACTTGGGAAGGGAGCTTTTCAAGGAGAGGCTTCCGGGGGCAGACACGTGAACGGCACAAACCTGAAACTCAGACAGTGGGCTCAGTCACATCCCCAGTACTTGAAAAGTACCTTACACTGTGCTGATGCACACATGGCCCCTGACCCTGATCCAAGGCCCTGGCCCACAGCCGGCCCGGATACTCCCAAACGCAGTTTCTTTTGGCTGTGGTGCGATCGCTCCCGGAGGTCGATCCTGATCTGGGTACTGCTGCACTGTTATTACAGGATTGTGCTGGAGAACCCTTCCTCAAACCTCTCCTGCTACAGGGACTGAGGAATCTGACTCTTTTTAAAAGAAGAAAACCCTCAGCACGATCTGCTGAGACAAAGGTGGGGCAGGAGCAAAGGGATCCACCATAGAGATGACACAAATGGCTCTACCCCAAGGAGGCACCCTACAAAAGGCTCTCATGGGGCAGGGGGCAGTGGCAGCATGGCAGGAGAGAACTCACTGCTAAGAGAAAGCCAAGTGCAAACACAGGTCCGAAGGGGCGAGGACAGACTGCAGCTGATACCTACCCTTCCAGCACCAGATCCGTACAGGCCAGAGATGTGGGAGCTGGTTTACAGCTCTCAGGAGAGGAGGGCAGAGAGGGGCCTAGAGTAGCAGCAAGACCACAGCAAGGCCTCCTAGCCAGCCCCAGGGTCCTGTCACCCTGCCTGGTCCCCAGGAGGAGAGAGACCAAAGGATGGTGGCAGGGGAGGAGGCACACGCAGCCCTCAGGCTGTGTTGTGTGGGGCTGCTCCGCGTTAGGGGGCAGTCGAGGCCCGTGGAGCCGCCGGGGCTTTGTTACCAGCAAATCTCCCAGGCGCTGACTGCTGATGCATAGCTACCCGGGCGGCAGACATTGATTTATGTTCAACTTTCCATTTCATCAGTGAGAGTTACAGTGCTACATGTGGAGTGCACGTTTTTGGAGGGGGAGGAGGCAGCTCGAGTGTGCAGACACAAACATGTCCACACGCATGCACACAGGCACACGCAACCCGAGTCAAGGCCACAACTTTTTTTTCCTTTCTAGGGGGAGGACAAGGGGGCCTGAGCAGGCACAGAGGCAGCCTGGCAAGTCAGGAGCAACCTTTTGTCCACCGTTGCTAGGAGCCCTGGTGCCGGTCATCTGCCGCAGGGCGACGTTAGGCACCAGGCTGGCGGCTGAGCTGGAGCACAGCCTGACCTTTGTGGAGGTGGAGTTGGCAAGGAAACAAGGCTTTCTCCACTCCCCTGCCCCAGGCCAGGAATTGGGGGTGAGGAGGCACAGTCCCCCA
>PVJO010015368.1:0-45271 GCA_004026905.1 Hystrix cristata
TGATCTAATACCATTATTCCTCAAACTCTTTAATGAAATTGAAGAGGAAGCAGTACTTCCAAAATCATTCCTGGAAGCAAGCATTACCCTAATACTAAAACCAGAAAAAGACCCAACTGAAAAAGAGAACTACAGGCCGATCTCCCTAATGAACATAGATGCGAAAATTCTCAATAAAATTCTGGCCAACAGAATACAACGAATCATCAAGACGATTATATACCACGACCAAGTAGGATTCATCCCAGGGATGCAGGGATGGTTCAACATACGCAAATCAATACATGTAATACACCACATCAACAAAGTCAAAGACAAAAATCGCTTGTCATTTACTTTCTACCCAAATTCTGAAATATCTGAAAGGAGACATTTTGGAGAGTCTGACATACAGTCCTGTCACATTCTTCCTCAAGTCCAGGCATCAGAACAACAAACAAAGTCCTTCCCTATAACGCACCCACTTAGGAGTTTTGTTTCTGGAGATGTAGTAGATGGGAGCACACTTACCTGCAGGTTCTACCTTTCCTCCCATCCATCTGTCCTCTCTCCTTCCCACTCTTCCTGGCATCAATTCTCATATCTTTTTTCTTCTTTGTTTGCTTTACTCATTCCTTCTCTCTTCTTTTTTCCTTCCCTTTACACTTCATCCTTTGTTCCTCCTTGCTTCCATTTCTTGCTCCCCTAGCCCTCTGTTCTAAATTTTTCCATCACTTTCCTGCCTTTCCCTTTTTGTCCATTACTACTTGCATTCTGAATAGCCCTGCAAATGCTTTGGACATTCATAATCATATGAATATTTAATTTTGTGTTGACTTTCCTAATGTGCCGTTTAATTATCATTTCATTCACTCATTTAAATATGTAAATAATCATATCTTTTTGAATTTTTGATATTTTCTTTAACTTACAAGGAAATTATTCTTCCTTTCCTGATTTCTCCACTTTTGCGAAGCCTTATGAAGTACAAATTTATTGTTCACTCCATAGAATTTCATGTTGTGGCCATAATGTATAAGTGGACATTTCAATACTGTCTTTGGGTTTTTCTTTCTTTATCATGGCACTTGAAGATTATATTGTAGCATTCATCACAAGCTTATTTCTCTTTGTGGATGAATGATACTCTTTTTCATGAATACCTTGCATTTTGGTTTTTCAGTAGTTCATGGACATTCGAATCATGTCCACATTTTAGAGTTGATGAAAAATTCATAAATGAATTTTAAGACATGTTTTCATGCCTTTTCATATGCCTACAACAAAATACATGGGAAATGTAAAAATTATGATAATTATATACTGATTTTTCCATTCAAATATTTATATTTAATTCTGTAGGAGAGTTACTAAACTTTGAGTAAAGCTGAACACTTGATGCTCTTAAAATCCAACTATACATAGAGAAGTTTTCTTTTTGATGTCCCACTCTCCAATAATGGAATTGGAAAAGAGAGTAGAGGGCACATACATGCACACTTGGTCTCCTTCTCTGGGATGATCTATGTGAAATCAAGACACTATCAGCGTGAACACCAGTACTACTTGTAAATGTTCCACCGTCGCCCCAAAACTGTTAGCAAAACTAAACTTCTTTTCTTCAGTTATGACAGTGAACTATTTTGTTGAAAAAGGAAATGGAGTGAGAAAATATGTGTATGTTTCGTTACTACTAAAAAGGTGTATTCAACATGACTGCCCATTTACCTCTCCAATCTTTTTTTTTTTTTTAAAGAGTAGGAATTTTATTGAGAGAGAGAAAGAGAGCTCCTGAGAGACAGGAGGGGACCCGAGTGGGTTGCCCATGAGCTCACTTTTGAGGGGAAGTTTTGTAGAGCAAAATTGTGAGGCGGGTACAATGTGTGTCAAAATGATGATTAACCAATAATATTACAAGTGTAGTCATTTAGGTAATAGCGGTCCAGGGGGGAAGAAAGTCACGTAGTAAATCGTCAAGGAGAGAACAAGGACATTCCATGGTGAGTTGGATCTGGAGATCTTGGTGGCCCACATGGGTGACCTAGACTTTATCAGATGTAATCGTCAGTTCATTGTTTATCCCTCATCCAAGGGTGTGGCTCTGGTCTTTCCATCCTTATCTTGAGACCTGACCATCAATAGATGCTCCTCCAGCCTCCAGACATAGTTGTAGTATTCTCTTCTTGTGTACTGACTCCACTGAGGGCCCAGCCCTATCTGACTGCCTATAATATTTCTACCTTACTTCGCTGTCTATAATATTCCTTACTCTGAAGAAGTATCCCTGACTGCGGTTAGGGGAGAATGGGCGATGTTTCCATCTAGCTGCTTGTGCGCGGCGGTCTCCTCGGGGGCGGCCCACTCGTGCTTCAGCCCCTCTCGGCCCGCGAGGAGGGCTGGGGACGGAGATGAACAGATGCGGATTGCGGGCCTCCCTCCGCCGCCTCCCTGGGAGACAAGAAGCACTAGCAGGGAGTCAAGTCAAAGCAGGAACTCATTTATTACAGAGGAGCTAGGGTATATAAAGGCAAAAGCCACACAGGGGAAGTCAGGCAATAAATGTCAGCCAATGGGGGTTTAATGTGGGAACTTTTACAGTGATTGGCATCATTGGGGCCCACTGCGCTTGCGACAGTTCCCCTGGTCCAATCAGAGATTCTGATAAACAACTTTTTGGGTTATGCCCCTGTCACTTCCTCCGGGCGCCATCTTGTGCTTCAAACTGGGAAGGGTCGGTGTCAGGGAGACCGCAGTCAGTGACCTCTGGAGAGCTAATCTGATGGGCCTTGTGTAGGAGTCATGTTGCAGTTTAGCAGTTTTGAACTCCCTTCACAAGTGGATCCAGTGGGTCCCAGTGAAAGGAGGCTGGCAAAATGTACGAAATAAACTCCTAACGAAATTTGCAATGAATTGGGATCAAAATGCGTGGTTTTTAGAGCTGGGGATTTAGGCCAGTGGTCAGAGTGCTTACCTTGCAAGTGCAAGGCCCTGAGTTCAATCATGTCACACAAAAAGAGCATGGCTTTCTGCAGGTGACTGCAACAACTAGTGTTTTTCAAGGATGTGGAAAGTCATGAATGGAAACGAGTCAATTTAGGGTAAGTATCAGTGCAGTGACTCAGCACTGCAGAGATTCTGTTCTTTTTTAAAAATATTCTGTTCTCAAAATATGTGGAGCAAATACCCATGGGAAACGATTGAGCAGAGTCCTGTTGAACTTGGCCTAATTGTCTGTCACAATATGGTGAGGCAGAGTACACCCAGGCTTTGTAATTTACTGAGTGTGAACATTCGTGTTCTGAAAAAGAATTGGAGTATGCATCAAAACTCATTAGCAGATGGATCTGCTTATGTTCCATGTTTTCTTAAGACGTTTACCCACAAATGGTTGAGGGTGGCAGATGGAGATGAGTTGCAGCTGCTTACCTACAGTAGGCATGGATCTGCTTTAATCACATTATTATAAAAAAAATTTAGAAGGAAAATAGAAGAAAAAACTGAGTTGAATTGAAGTTGTTTGCACTGAATTCAGAATCGAGAAGATATGTCTGTATTTCCATACACATTGTAGAAGTAGACATGGTGTGAAAATAATACATAGCCGCTTCACTGGTCGTGTTAGTTGGGTGTCTGTTGCTGAGAAAACAGACCTGGGAGTCCCACGGTGTCAGAGCAGTGAGTGCTAGCAACTTAGCTTCTCCAGGATAAAGTGTCTAGAGTCTGGAAACAATAGCTTAGAGAAGAACTGGCAAGTGACGGTCACCTAGAACAACAAGGGGACTGAGAGAGGAGAAGGGAAAAATGGATTTGAATGGCACAGAAATAACACATTACATCGTGGAGGAGAGACTGCAGCACCACCAGCAGCAGCTGGTGAGCCATCCGGTAAGAGGCAAAGTGGAAGTAAGAACTTTTATGCTCTTGGAGAACTGTACCGGGACTGGAAGAATCATTGGCAGTTGAAAGCAGCAGGAAAACATGGGACACTGGTCACAGAGCAGACTTCCACTGTCAAAAGTTGGTGAGCAACCTCAGTCCAAGCGCCTGTAGCCACCAGAATGGCACAGGATGTGGTGGGGATGCCATTGTAGGGAAGGGTCGAGTGTTTGGACCTGGATCCCACAGCACCCCTGGGCTGCTACACACTGCCAGGTTTCCAGAGTGGATGAGAGGAAGGCACTCAGAGGAGATGGGTGGAGGTGAGAGAGCAGAATGCAGGGAGTCCCTGTGAGAAGTGGGGGCTGATGCCCACCGCCTGCTTCTGTGGTGAGAGGCCCGGTTCAGCATGAGTTAGACGGGATTGGAAGGTCACAATGGCACCGTGTTCTCACTGTGTGCAGAGCTCCACATTCAGCACCATTCTGGGGGTGGATTGCCACCTTAGACTTCTCGTGTGGACAGACACATCCTCTTTGAGTGTTGCTCCTTATCCCCAGGCTGCGGCAAACAGCCATACATTGAAAACCGTGGAACACTTTCTTTTATTTTGCTTTATTTGAGTGTATTACTTTGTTTCATTTTTTTAGTTTTACTTCAGTTTATTCATTTTTGATGTTTTGGTGTTTTCTTAACTTTATTATTTTACGTTTTTTTCTTTTATAAGCATGTCTATGTGTATTCATCTCTCCTTGCCTTTTTCTCTCAATATTTATTCAGGATAAATCAGGAATTCCCTCTTGTCTTTTTATATCCCTCATGCTTTTACCCATGAATCTTCGCCTGACTTCTTTGTCCCATGTTTTATTCATTCTCTAGTTTTCCTTTCTTTCTTCCCCTTCTCATTTAACTTTTTGTCTAATATTTATATCAGCCCTGGAATGTCCTCCAGTCCCCATTTCTCAGTGCCAATTGCATACCCACATTTCCCTGTTATCTTCTTCTTAAGACATAACATACCTTTAGTATTTTCACCTGCCTCCTGTTTCCTCTTTGTTATACCACAGAGCAGATCACTAAAAATTTAGAAAAGGTAATAAAAGACTTTTGTATAGAGATAAATAATGCAGATGCACATAGGAGAATAAGGAAGCAAGGAAAGTCCCGATATTGAAATCACCCCTACACACTCAAGGGCAAGCAAGGGGTGACAAAGGGAGAAGAAAGCAAATACCAGGTAGCAGAAGTCTATGAACATTTTGTAAAGGGGATGAAGAAAATAGATGAGTTCAAAGAGGAAATGAAGGAAGAATTCATAGCAATTTCATGCACTGTGCCCACAGTGAATGTCACAGAAATAAGTGGAAAACTGGACAAGCTAACCATAATACTTCAAAATTTGAATGATAACCAAAGAGAATCCTTAAAATCATGTCAGATGTAAATCTCTGAAATAAAAACCTCTATGGATTTCATACATTTCAGCAATGAAAAGCGTGAAGACAGACCATGTGATGTTAAGGGAAAAATAGTTACAGTAATGATGTCAATGAAGCCAAATAGAAAGTAAGACAGCAAGAGAACATGAGCCACCAGCTACCAGGTGACAATAGGATGACCAATCCAAGGCTAGAGTGAAGAGATAACCTATAAAATTGAAAAAAAAAATTGCCAGCTATTCCTCAAACAGAGGAGTAATATCTAGAAAATGTGAAGATGTCAAAAACAGTTAAACCACCTAAAATTAAGGATTCGGTCAAGAACTGAACAGACATTTCAGTAAGGAAGAAATGCAAATGGTCAACAAAAATATGAACAAATGCTCCACATCTCTGAGCATTAGAGATGCAGGCTAAAACAGGGCCAAGATGTAATCTTATTTCAGAAACAATGGCAGTCATTAAAACTCAAACAGTAACAAGTGCTGGCAAGGCTGTGCTGATAGAGGAACCCTCCTGCATTGTTGGTGGGAATGTAAACTAGAACCAGCATTATGGAAATCAGTGTGAAGATTTGTCAAAGAAGAAAAATGAGAAATTTCATATGTCCCAGCCAGTCCCCTGCTGAATAAATACGCTAAAGATCTTAAGATGTAAGAGAACAATGATGCATGCACACCAATGTATACACCCGCACAGATCATGATCGCTAAATCCTGCAAACAACCTATACACTCCTCATCAGATCATTTGATAAAGAAAATGTGACCGATATATATGTATGTATATACATGGATATAGGAATTTTATGCTGCTTATAAAGAATGACAGGTTTGAGACATTTGAAGGAAAATAGATGCATAAGGAAAATATAGTGTTGATTGAAGTAAAACAGACACGCAAGCTTCAATTCCATACAGTTTTCTCATCTGAATAAGGTGAAGTATGACCAAAGAGAATAAGAAAGGATGGATTCAAGGTGTCCCCTAGGGAGATGGTTCTGTTGCAATAGGGAAGTGATCTAAGGGAAAAACCACATGGCATGAGGAGGTCTTGAAGCAAAATATGTAGACTAAAGATGTGCCATGTAGAGGAACCTCATTACCTCAATTAATGTAAACATTATGTGCCATAATATGAGCTAAGATTAACAACATCAACAAGAATGAATAACAGGATAGGGGAACTGCAGAAGGATGAAGACTGGAGCAGGGCATTTAAAAAAAAAAGATACAAGCTGTCGTATATACATGTGACCACCTCTCAAGATGATTGTAAAGTACATGAACTTCAAAAATGTACAAATATAATTTTAAAAGAAACAAAGCTGACATAATTTAAAAGGAGGAAAGTTTTACTTTCAGATTCAGAGCCTTTAGTCCTTGGTCAACGCAATTCATTGCTTATACTCCTGTAGAAAGGCAGAAACATTGCACAAGGACATGGTGAGGAGACCCCATTACCCTCATTCACAGCGGAAGGAGCCTGGGATGGAGATGTGGAAGGTACCATTCTAGAGCATTTTCCCAGGGACCTGCTTCTGACAAACACATGCATGCACTGAAGGGGTCAGAATCTGTATGTTATTGGGTCTTCCAAGCACTCCCCTTGTATGAAAGCCTATAGAACATGGCATTTAACATTTTTATTCCACAAAATGCTTCCATGCATACGATTATAGTGTGCTTTGCTTTACAATAACATACTGTTTCATGTCTAAAAAGGAGAGCCTGCCATTCATGACAATATGTGCTAATATGGAGATCTTCACGTAAAATACACAAACCTTATAAATTACAAGAAGATCACATTTCCACTTAGCACCTAGAACAGGTAACTAAACAGAAGCAGAGAGTTTATTGTTGGTTGACATATGTGAGGGTTTGAAAACTGAGGACAATGGAATGGTGCATTTCTTTTTTATATACATTGCAAACAGGTTCTGGGGCTCTCCTTTTGACAATGGTAAATGTTGTACCATGCAAGGGTTCAAATTACTAATGGAGTACTTTCTAGTGTTTTTGTCACGTGCCAAAAAATAACTCTATAAGATTATAGGTATAGTAGCTAGACAAATGTGGAAGTTGTTTCTCACTATAAACCTATGTTGATACATTCAGTTGTATAATCCCAATTTTTTCAATATTCCTTCCCCATTTCCCTCAAAGAAATGATTTTAAAATTATGAAGTTAATCAAAGTTAAAATGACTATGGCTACAAATATATGTAAACATTTAAGTGTTTACTACATTTTTAGCTGAGTAGTAGAGTTTTGCCTTCCTTTAATTTTTGAAAAATAATCAGTATATTTTAATCACATTTGCACTTGATTCATTGGAAATGTGAAAGAATTGGTTTGGGGATATGATTTGGTAAAAAAAATTAACCTTATCAGCGATCAGAGCATTCCACTCATGGCATTAAGCTGTATATGTGCTTGGAATTGTTTCTACTTTTTGGTGTGTTCAAATATATTATACTGAATAAATATTGCATGCTGTTTGCTATTTATTAATGATTTTGGGTTGGCTTACATTTTGCAGAGTTGTGTGTCTGACTCATGGATGCTGTCTGTGGGTCCCTATGCCATTAGCTTTGTGTTCCATGTAAAGATATATTTTTGTCCTATATTTTTGTCTCGATGTATTCACACTGAATGCAATAGCAGTATGCTGCTTGAACATCCATTGGTTACCCATCCCAGTAATTATATGATTTAGTGAGGGGAATAAAGTTGGTAAATACTTTCACATGTGTAGGTGCATCATTCAGATTGAAATAGCAAATAGAAATACTGCTTTTCATTGAGCGGCTGCTAGCCTTGCTGCTGGTACACCATTCATCAACAAAATGTTCATAGCCACTGTTTTTGTACATCACAGGTCCCCTAAGCAAAATAACACAATGTTATTCACTTTTACAAGAGAATTATTTTGCTCAATTTTAAGTGCTGATAAGTCCGCGATCAAGGCACTGACAGATTAAATATCTGGTAAAACGTGGGTCAGAGATGTTGCATTGTAGCTGTGTCCTCACATGGTAAGGTCAGTTTTGGCCTCTTCTGTTGAACACATCTCATTATGAAGGGTTCTGACATCCTGACCTTTATTCATTCCCACTATCTCCACTGCCTCATCCCATGATGTTGCGGAGTAGTATTTGACACATAAATTTCAGGAGACATAGCTGTTCAGGTCACAAGTCAATGATGTGAAGATGTGCTGTATGTTAAACAGTGTGATTTTTGTACATGGCATAATGTGTCCAGAAGGATTGTCATGATCAAGGAAAATCCACACAGACATTCTAGGGGATTAGACACTTAACATTCTTTTTAGAGTTTAGTAAAATAATGCAACTGTGGATGGTATAAAGCAAATGAGACACGAGTGTCTGGAAGAAAATACAATTTTAACTGCCTTAAATGTTCAGATCTTGCATAAAAAATGTACAGGTTCACTGACTGTAGGAAAAATTGTTTCTTTGTTCATCAAAGACTTTTTATAAGGCCCTTGTGATTTCCATTTTTACCTCTCAAAATAATAGTTAAGTATCATTTGTGATGGAAGAAGAATGTTGACGAAACCACTTAAGATGTCATGACAGGAAAAAGGCAGAATCACTGTAGTGTGATTTCTAGCATCCACCTTAAAATGAAAAGATGTTGCTCTGTGCAGTATCTTTCCTAAATCAATTCTTCCTTCTCTCCATTTCTTTTCAAAACTGGAGGTAGTTTGTAGCAGTGCCAACTCTCTTCCTTACCCCAAAAATCTGACTGCTAAGCAGCGCATCGCTTTGGGTTGTTTGCCAACCAATTTCGCTTTTGCAACAGGAAATGCCCCTTGCCATTCCCACCTTCTGCTTCCACTTTACTGCTTAGTGTAGTTGAGTTCTCAGTGGTCTTTTCCTCTGGAAACTTCAAAATGTGCCATGGGATTGGATGAGATCCGTTTTAACTCTCTGGCTCTTTATATTGTCTAACTGCTTACATTGTCTCTACTTTTAAGACAAAATTTATTCCTCTTGCCAACACCTCTATGTCCAAGCCTATATTGAATACCCTATTACCATTCACTTAGTAGTAAGAGCTTTCTGAACACAAGACCTTGTCTGTACTTACTTTTATTCGTTTACTGACCTTAGGAAGTCCAGTTCTATTGATACATTATTTCTTGCTGAAACTCCAGAGGATACAGTAATAACTATCCAACTATCACATAACTGGAGTTGTGATGAAAGGCATACACGTGTCTTTAGACAGATTGTGGGATTAGTACAGTTACTGTTTAGTCCAGATGGTAGATTTATGTTCCTTAATATATCATGCCTTCTTAATGTTTGTTTCAGTCATGACTTCTACCTTCTCTACAAGACACAGTCCTGGTGCACTCACCAAGAATTATGTGTACATAAAATGCTATCCAGTAGCACTGGCTTAGGAACTTCTCAGACATCAAGGAATAGAGGTGAAAAGTGAAGAGCCTATGGGACAAAAAAGCACCTTTGAAGACTTTCTGCTTTCTAAATGGGAAACTCTTTGTTTTGAATATGTGTAGAGGGAGGTTGCATCATAGTGCATCCTGCCAACATTTCCAGTGATTTTTGCATGCTTTCATGTAAGATGTTGCCTGGAATATCTGCATATGTTTCTGGATAATCATGGTGGGCTCTTTCAAGTTTACACCTGTAAGTGTCACTGATAATGTGATACAGGAGGCCTCCATCAGCTTGTGTGAATATTGTGCAGCAATTTTCCCAGTATCTGCAGCAATGTGTTTGATTTAAGCATGAGTTCACAATCAGTATAGAGTTTGTTCTGATGGCTGAGAGAACAGGATCTAGTGGGAAGTAGAGGTTTAGGGCAGAACCAGGAAATGTGTTGTGTGTCTGGTACTCCTAAGGTCTGATGAGGCACTAGATTTGAGACTGTTGTGGGAGTGTAGTATGTACAGTGTCAAATACTGCACTTAAGATACAAGAGGGGAATAGATTTTACTCAGAACATTTCTGAAAGTAGTAACGTAATATCTTTCTTCACCTGTAAAAAGTTCACTATAGTAAACACCAGCTGTTTCTCTAGCAATTTCAATGTATTCTGACACGATCTCAAATTAATATCTGAATCCACTGGTAGGCACATGCTATTCTACTAGAACTCTTTGATGCCTTATACTAGTTGAATTTGAATTCTAGAGTAAGCCAGTTTTCCCAACTTGGCTACAAATACACATACTCATAATCAAGCATTTTATTCTCAATTCTTAGAAAGAAAAACAGGACTCAGGCAAACTCTTACTATTACCATTTAATTAGAAAATAACCCAAGATCTGTTTTTCAGGAAAAGGCACGTGGCAGTGTATGAGTCAAAGATAGAGTGGGTCTTGCATACTATCTGAAGACCCTGAACTCCTTTTACTGCTATAAGTTTAACAAACGATAAAATTGTGTCCAACATCATTCATGGGTATTCTAGGACTATTCTGGTATATTGCCACAATTAGGTCTTTTGTCTTTGATAAATGTCACTAAAACATAGTTTAAATATTATCATATGTCCTGTAATACTCCTTGTAATAGTCTGAATTGTTGGACACAATGGAGCCTTACAAAGGTTCACTGACACTTTTTACCAAGGAGAGGAAATCCTAAGATGCTTAGGATTTATTATAGAAATGAGTAATAGGGACAGTGGAGGTGGGGGAAGTGAAGAATGGTTTTAAAAATGTAAAGAAAACATGAAAATTTTCAGGCACAGAGACATATTTACATGGAATGGTGGAAGAACTACCAATGCATGGGGAAAAAAGGAGATAATTACCATTTGATTTGTTGATCTGCACATTTTATGGTGTGATAATTAGTTTTCTGCCAACCCTTGTTTCCTCTTTCATTCCACCATGTGGTGATAGATACACTCTTGCCCTCATGCGTGCTAGGCAGGCACTCTACTACTGAGATACAATCCATGGCCCTGTTTTCCAACAAGGAATAATTATTTGCAAACTTTAAATCCATATGCACTCTTAGAATGTTTCTGTCTACATCATATGTAAACTCACAAGGAAAGCAAGGATTCTTCTTCAGTACTGAAAGTTTTGGATTGAGTATCTTTGTATCATTTACGTTCTCACTGTTGGTAACAGGCACAGAAGAACTTGGCAACAGGAAATTAGGGCTAGTGACTATAAGTGGAGACTCATGTTAAAAAGCTAAGCCATGGCATTGTAGTTCCTCTTGGTCTGCCTTGCAGAAATCTCTTGCTTATACCATGTCTGTGTATAGAACAGCTCTGGAAGGACTGTTGATTTTGGCACGCTGCATGGTGCTGGAAAGCAGGTATCCCATGCACACATGGACTGGGAAATCTGTCTGTTCTGGAATTGTGACTGGAACCCACGAGGTTATTTTTTCTGGAAAATGCTTGGTTTTTTGCATAAAACATTGCTGTCATCAGACCATAGTTTGTACATACGAAGAATATTTGTGAAGAAAAGTCTTAGAAAAAGATTCATTTAGATGCTTTACTTAGACATGTGCAGTGAATTGTATTGTTTTTTCGGTATGTATCACATACACAATAAAGGAATAGAACCAGTGTATTGGTTCAGAATTTGAAGGACGTGAGTCCAAGCTCTTTTTTCTCCAAAAGAGGTAGCATGACAGTATAGCATTGGGAATGAAAGTTGCCCACCTCCTCGCAGATAAGAAGCAGAGTACAGGAAACGTGAGCAGAAGTACTGGGGAACAGATAGAGTCCCTCCATGCTTGACTCAGACCTGCACAGATATGTGCTTTACCAGTAGGATAGGCATCTCCCCATCCAATCAGGAGCCTAACCTTACATGACTCTAGGTCAGACCTTTACTGTGGTAAAAGTAATGGGTTGAAGGAGGAAGGTTTTCAATATGTGAGGAGGGGAGTGTGTATTACACAAAGTTCACAATGTTAAATTCTTAAGTGTTCCTGCTTCCTCACAGGCAAGTCCTTGAGTACCAGGGATGTCACTGGGGATGGGACTGTATTTCAGCTACCACTCTGGCCATTTTGTTTAGAAATACTATTACTGTAGGTGTTGATGATCTTCTGGATTTCTGCAGGACCTATTGTGATTTCAAGCTTTTCATTCGTAATTGCATGGGTTTAAGTGTTTTCTTGATAAATTTGGTAAGGGTTTACTTATTTTATTTAATCTTTCAAAGAATAAACTTTTCATTCTTTGTATTGCTTTTTGTCGGGGGAGGGTGTAGAGGTGGAACTCAGGGTCTTGTGCTTGCTGGGCGAGTGCTCTAACCACCGAGCTGAATCCCCAACCCACATTTGTGCTATTGTTTTCTTAGTCTCAGTTGCAATAATTTCTGCTCTGGTCTTTCTAGTTTCTTCCCTCATATGCACTTGTGGTTTAACTCGCTCTTTTTTTTTTCTTTTTTTTTTAGAAGCTTTCAGTTCAACAATATTTTATTTATTTGAGCTGTGTTTCTCACGTGAGAATTCACCCCTTAAAAATTTCTGTCATAGGAGTGGCTTCATTGCCTCTCATAAGTTCCAGTATATTGTATTTGCCTGATTGTTTAATTGTAGAAACTCCATGATTTCTTCTTTAATTTCATCTGTGTCCCTTTGGTTGTTCACAAGTACATTATTTAATATCCCTGTGTTTATACAATATTTGTGTGTATGTATGTATGTGTGTGTGTCTGTGTGTGTCTTTGGCCTTCGATTTCCAAGTTTATTGCACTGTGTTGTGAAACTGCATAAGATAACTTCGAATACTTTCTATGGAACTTCTCACTGTTGGTACTATTTAGTTAAGCTTGTTGTATGGGCTCATATGTGGTCTGTTTTGGAGAAAGTGCTGTCCGCACATGAAAAGAGTGTGTATGTTCTTCTTGTGGTGTGGTACCCTCTATGAATATTACCAAGTACATTTGTTCAAAGGTTTGGTTTATCGGAAAACTTTGTCGAATTTTGTGTGCTTGTTCTATTTCTAACTGGGGTATTTTGGATCCCTGTAACAGCAAGGAGGTAAATGCTTGCTGTCATTGTGCACGGACTTAGTGTTTTAGGGCTCGATTCGCAGGGAAGGAGACAAGAAGCCACTCACAAATATTAATTAAGTCATTTAATAACAATAAAGAAAGTAAGAGAAAAGGAAAAACTCTAGGAATTCATACCACCAATTCGCCGTTCTCATCACCAGTAACTCACAGCATGGGAATACATTCAAGCAAAGGTTTTAACTGTGGCTGAGAGGAGTAGCAGTCACTCAGGGCTCGAGAAGAAAACAGCAGTCGTGGAGGTGCAGCAGGCAGCAGTGCCCACCGACGCACACAGGAAAAAGTACCATCAGCTCCGCGAGCGAAAAACATCAGCTCTATGAGCGAAAACATCAGCTACGCGAGCGAAGAACATCATCAGCTACGTGAGCGAAAAACATCAGCTTCATAAGCAAGAACATCAGCTATACGAGCGAAAGAAATCATCAGCAACCTTGGCAGGTGCGAAAGAGAGAGAAAAAAAGAGAGAAGAGAGAGTGCAGGAGGGAGTGAAAGAGAGTGCACCTGTGTGCTGCACCTGTAGTTATCTATGCTCTGACAAAGGAATGTTCCCCTCCAGAAAATGGGCGTGCACGACTTTATCTCAGGCATTCATCCTGGGTCTGGCTAGGACCTGGGATGCCGCCAGAGTGAAGATCAAAGTAAATTCTTTGTTGATAGTAAGACTGTTCCTGCAAGGTTAGCCAGACCTTGGAAGAACAGGCACGCACCGGGAAACTTAGACCTTTATCAGAACACAGGAATTCGAACCAACTCTCAATAACCATATAGTGAATCTTACAATCCCCATTACAATAGTATTAGTGATTGTTTGATTTTCTTTTTTTTTTTTAAATGTCGTATAGTATTTATTTTGTATAGTTGGCTGTGCCAGTATTTGGTGCATATGTATTTATGATAGTTATCTCTTCCTCTTGGATTAATGCCTTAAGAAATACGTAGTGATGTTCCGATCGCTCTTGTAATGTTTTCTGATCACTCTTGGCTTGAAATCCACATTGTCTGCAAATACAATAGCTACCTTCACTTTTGTCCAGGCCCCTGTATCAAGGAGTATTATTTTCTATCCTTTGAGTTTCAGTCTCTACATTTCTTTTTCAGTTAAATTTGTTTCTTCTATGGAACATGTTGGTCATTCTTGTTTCTTGATCCATTCTGCCTGTTTCTTCAATTGGTGAGTTGAGGCCATTTACATTGATAGTTGTAACATATTCTTGTCATACTACTTTGCTGATGTTGGTTCACTTTCTTTTCCCCTCTGTTTAATCACTTGAATTCCCTGGTAAATTCATTCCGTGGGGAATCATGGAATTGTTGTTTTCATTGTCTTGTTCTGGAATATCCTCCAGAACTTTTTGCAGTGCTGGTTTATTAGTCAAGAATTTCTTCAGATGTGCTTTCCCTTTTAAATATCTGATTTCTCCATTGATTTTAAAATGTATCTTTGCAAGGTATACCACTGTGGTATGGAGGTGATTTTCTTTTTGGGCTTGAAAGACTTCACTTCAAGCTGTCCTTGAATTAAGGGTTTGGGCTAAGATGTCTGCTGTGATCCCTTTCTTCATACTTGATTTGTTTTCTTTTCTCTGTATTTCTGGATTCTTGACTATTATATGCCATGGTGCACTGGATATTCTGGTCATGGTGAATTGAGTTCTTATATGCCTCATGTATCTATGTGTTTAATTCTTTATCCATAGAGGTGATTTTCTGCCATCACTTCAGTGAATGCATATTTCAATGTACATTGTGCTATGTTGTGGTTTTTTTCATTGATGCCTATGCATCTTGTGTTAGTCTTTCCATCACTTAGCAACTGTGTGATTGATTTCTCATGGTCCCTTGCTAGTTGTAATAAATCTTTGATTTGATAATCACTTACTGTAACTCTGTCTTCTACATCTGCTATTCTTGCTTCACATTGGTCGATTCTGCTTCCTATGCCCTCACTAAAATTTTTATGCTCTTGGATATGTGTTTGAATCTGTTTTCTGGAATCCAGTTCTTTCCTGTGTCGGGCATTCATGGTTTCCATCCACGTCCAGGCTAGATTCACTATGTCCTTTGTTATGGCCATCACTGCTTTCGTTCTCTGTGAAATTATTTCTCGGTTTTTTCCTAAAGCCTCTTTTATCTGCTCTCTCACTTGTGTTACTATTTAAGAAAGTTCAGATGTGTAGCCTTTGAATTCTCCAACCTCAGTGTGCCCTGGATTTGCCTTGGAAAAACTGGAGGTCTAGGGTGGCATCTTACTTCTCTGTCCTCTGATTTTTTGTTTATTTCACTTTGTTTTCTTTATCGATGCTTGTAAATCGCTTATGGTAAATAGCTTTCTTATTAGTATCGAACTCCTTAGGAAATGTGCCTGTTTTTGAAATGTCTTCTAGGTATAGCTGGCTTTTGACTTTTCCGTCTGGACCAAGATGCTGCCTTCTCAGTTTGTTAGGGATAAGAACTTGCTCCCTCTTTGGCCCAGCACCTGTCCTTTGGTACTAGCGTATGGTATTGTTTGTCAACCCCAGACAATCCTAGTATTGTATATAAGAAAGTATAAAAGGTATACAAGGAACAGATCACTAGCCACGAGAACTGTTTCCTTGGCTAAAGTGCTCTAATTAGTAAGTAAAATAGCATCAAGTACATTCTGAAACATGACAGTCATTTATTTCCCACCTGAATCCATGGGTCCAGGATGTGTAGTTATATAAAAAATCTAAAACAAATCAGAAAATTTTATACTATAAAAATGCTCTCAATAGAGTGATTTCATCCTCCAGCAAGAAAACTTAAAAGGGATAAGAGGAAAAAATAGAGATAGAAGAAGAGAAAGAGATTAGAAGCAAGGCTGAGAGGAAAAATCATTACCGAAGCTTTGAGGGACTGGTGAAGAAGACATATGGGAAGGAAACTGAGAAATGACAAAAACAAGCACTAAAGCAAAGCAGAAAATTAAAACACAATGTTCACACTCATAGAAAACAACAACAATCAATCGATAATAAACCAGAAAGAAAAGAAAAATAAGAAAAGAAGCAAAGTCATTTTTCGGTTTTGTCAAGGCTGTGTTATTTTCTGGGGTCTACAATTTTGAGTTAGTGTCAAGTTCCGGTCCTGTCTTTGCTGTCTCTGGGAGATAATGGAGTCCTACACACCCAGATCCATGCTGGATGATCCCAGCAAGCTTGCAGGAGGATTAGGACATGGAACAGTGTAATGCCAGCAACCCTGCTGTAGGAATAGGGCCGAGTGCCGAGTCTAGTGCTTTTAAGTGCACAGATGTTCCGATTGTTCCTGGCCTATCCTGGGGATGTTCCTCACCCAGTTGCCAGGAGCCCAGAGAGGTGGTGAACATAGAGCTGCCCTGAGTCCCAGGTTCATTTGGGTTTTCCCTAAAATGGCATCTACCAAGTTCCCTCTCCAGGGCACACTTGGACTGGAATTACTAACCAGCTGTTGTAGTTTACAGCTTCTACTGCTCTGTTCAACTGGTGTACTTCTTCATGCAGGCCTCTGGACTCCCTTCCTTACATTGTGTCTCTGCAGACTTGAGCTTCTTCTCTCATGCCTCAAGCCAGGAGTCAGGGAGAAAATGCAGCTTGCCACCTCCTTTGGTGTGTTACATTCTGTCTCTTCACTTTCCCTGTTTGCTCCAGGTCTTATTTCAGATCTTCCCTACTTTTCACAGCTGCACCTACATACCTTTCTTCTGAAAGTTGTTATATTCTAGTATGTGTTTTCTGAGCCTTAGAGAGGGTGATACAACAGTGAATTCCTAAATTTATCAAGTTTCCCTTACCGAAGTCCTTATTTGGTTTAGGAACCCTATAATGTTTAGGAAAGAGGAAAATCTCAAAAGAAGTTTACATTGCTGCATATGAGGATCAGTGGTAAAGAACTTGCCATGTATGCTTCAGCTCTTGCAATTCATCAACACCAATAGAAGAATGAAGGAATGAATGTATGTACATAACTAAATACATCTCAGATCACTTCCAATGACAAGAGAGTCTCTAGGGAACTTACAAACTTACCAAGGGAAGATGAATGCAGTCCTGGAAAGCACAACCGTCCGAAGTCACTGCTTTTCCAACGTGAGAATCTCTTTGAAGTAGGACATTCACACATACACACACACACACACACACACACACACACACACACACACACGTGATTTAAGTACTATTAGAAAGAAATGCTTGCAGTTTCTCACAGAATTGCTATTGTGCACATATGGTTTCTGTTTGGGCAAAATGTTGAAGATCCAGAAAGGAACACAAGCAGCCGGAATTTAGGGTACTGAGCAGGACCTCTGGCAGCAACTCCTAAAAGAGCAATGGGAAGAAGTTGATTTTACTTGATTCTTATAGATGGTTAGTGTGACAGGTTTTGGTGTGATGAGTTGAGGGGCAGCATAAGACTAGGGAAGTCAAATCAGCTACGTAAGAGAAGCTGAGGTTTAGGCTCGCTGTTCTGAAAGAGCCGTCTCTGGGTTCACGGGGTTCCAGCAGAGTGAGTGAGGTGGGAACAGGATGTGGGAGTCCATTTCTGCTTAATCCCAGGGCTCGGGTGTTTGGAGTCCATCATGCCCAGAACTGAGGCAGGTCCCAGTGAGTTGTAGTTACATCTATGAGTTTGTAGACACTGTTTTTAAAAATGAAATGCAGGATGAGTTAGGAGTTTGTATTAATGCAAGATTACAGCAGATGTAATGGGCCAAATGGAGGTCTGCCAGTACTCCAGTAGTTCAGCTTGGTAAGTTTGTCTGATTTGCAAGGAACCAAGGGGAGTAGATACAATGAGGAAAAGGAGGGCGCAATGGAAAATAATAAGACCAGCTTCTGGAACAAGAAAGATTTTCCCTTCAAGTCTGAATGTTCTTAGCATGACATTAAAAGCAATGTTGTGTGCTAGGTTGAGTTGAAGAAACTGGTATGTCTTCTTTTCCTACTGATCAGTTTGCGTCACTGTTTTTCAGGGAATTCTGAAAATCAAAATCTGTTTGTGTCATCGTTGTGGGTTAAAGATTTGTTGGGCATCATTTTATAACCGTGCTGCGATTAGTACTCAGAATTGAGCACAGGATGATCCCTCTGTTCTTCCAACCCCTTTATATTCTTCTCAATTTGTTTTCAAACTAGATGTCACTCTTTTTGGAATCTGGGGTGGAAATGGAATGTCCTGCCTCAGACTCCCAAAAAGATGTGATTACAGCCAGCCCAGTGAGGGTGGGTTCGTTTTAATCATGTGTATTTCCCAGGATTAGAATGGGAAATTAAATTAAGCATCACCAAGTGTGTTTGCATTCCATTAGACCAGGCTCTGGATTTGTCAGAATTGTAAATCTCGTGGTGTTTGAATTAAAATTTGGGCCCACAATTTGCTCACAGAAAATTCCTTGACATTGAGCAAACAAAATATTTGAGTTCAGAAGAGGATAACCTTCCAGTGACTGTGAATATGTGTACGTTTGTGTTCATAATCCCGCCTGTGGACAAGAGAACAGTTTTTCCGGGGAGGATGGCTCAGTAGGGAGTAGAATGTTGATAGTTTTCAATCTTCTGGCTTGGCATGTTTGTGTTGATCATTAACAGGGTGAGGGCCACCTTGGGCCACATGGGCACCGTGTAAGTCACGTGTAAGCTCCAAAAAGTGTGCAACATTCTGACTCTGGTTTCCCCTGTAAAGTGGTGACACAGGCTTCTTCCGTGACCTACTCCCCTGTTTATTTTGCAGCAGGTTGAGAATATAAAGTGGAGTTTCCCTTAAAGGATTTTTTCATGACTCAACCCAAAAATTGTAATTTTCTTGGAAAATGAGCTGAAGTGTGTATAGAAATCCACAGAATAATGATGCAGATTAGGCAATCAACTGTGGTTAATTCCAGTCTGGTTGTATAAATTTCTTTAAGTAAAACCCAGTACGAATACCCAGTACAAAATTGCTTGGACCCACTTTGTAATGTTTAACATCTCACCACTAACACAGTGGTATGTGGTTTAAATTCAGTGCAGTGTTGAATAAATTAACAATTTAGTTAAGATAGCATTACTATTATGTTGAAAACCATTTTGGTTTTCTTTTGCCCCATTTTTTGCACATAGAATTTTTGATAATATTGTATTTCAGCCACTTCAGTCACTTAGTCCTCTCCCTTGGGATTTGGCAGGTTTCTACCAATTAAATATTTTTTATGCACTGAAATATTGCTGACTTTTTCTGCAAATGGTAATAATTGGAGTCTTTGAAATGATTTAATTGATTCATATTTCTGCATCTATTGAAAAACATCATATCTTTATGTATTCATTACATCCAGAGTTCACTATTTTTTGCATGTGGCTTTTTAACATAGGTGAAGTTGTTTGTATGTCCTTCTGTAGAATGTTTCCTGTACTGTTCAAGTCCACATGGTGTGAGTTGATAGATACGTTATTAAAGGAAGGTTTTTCGTTTGAGAACACTAGTGATTTAAACCATGCTACCATGCCTTATTAAATCTAGGAGTTATTTGTTGATCATTTAATTTGAAATATATATATAATATCATGGTATATATCTGTGAGGACTGTTTCCTTTTGCTCTCAAGTGTTCCATCTAACTCTCGAGGACTTCATCGTTCAGAATCCACTGATAGCACCTTAAGATTTTTGTTATTTACATTTATAATGGAATGAGTGCTGTTAATGATTCCGTAATTCCATTTGTATTATTTTGATAGTGCCTGCTCACTCTGGTCTATGATCGTACATGATTGTTTAGCAGTGGAATTTTCTAATACCTTTTCATTTGCATTATAACCTTGCCATTGTCGCTGGTTTTCTGAAGTAGGATACATAAATATTGTGTTGAGTCCTTAGTGATTTCCTACTGCATACATTCCTCATTTTAATTCCTGCAGAATTATCCCCAGAAATGTTATAAAACGTACATTCATTTGGTTTTCTCCTCCAGCTAATTTTTTTTCAGCATATAGTGTTTCTTACAACATGTTTGCAGTACATAATGAATACGTTCCTCGTAAGGAGCAGGTGCATGTACATATACTTTTCGATGTGTTTTTAATTCTCTTGTCTCTTTTCATCCCTTCATCTCTTTCCCATTTGCAAATGATCTCATCGTATTTCCTAGTACTTACAAAATATTTTCTTGAGCCTTTCATTCAATATACATGTCATATAAAATTTATGGTATAATCTCTAACCCTAAGTTTATTGAATGATTCTACGACTAATAAGTATTTCTGTATAGTGTTCTTTGTGGGGGTCCTGGGGATCAAAATATTTCATGTTGTGAGTCTGACTCGTCTTCCTGGATATATATGTTTGGTGGTTTAGGAGGCAGTGTCCTTTGAGGATGTAGCTGTGAACTTCACCCTAGAGGAGTGGGCTTTGCTGGATGGATCCCAGAAGAAGCTCTACAGAGATGTGATGGGGGAAATCTTCAGCAATGTGGCTGCTGTAGGTAAGGCGGATTTCCTTTTCTCATTTATGCATTGAGAGAGCATTGCTTGTTGCTTATCAGTGTGATCTAATTGGAATGAGAAACCACTTGAGGACTCTTTCAAGGATGGCCAGATCATGTATTTAACTGGAATCTAGAAAATTTTATGTAATGTAGCAAGTCATCATTATATTTCTTCTTTTAGTTACTTTTCTCAATGCTGAGGTGAAATGCCCAACCTCAAAGCTCAAAAAGGAAAGGTTTATTTCAGCTCACAATTTGTAAAGGTTTCAGTCCATGGGCACCTGGATCAAAGGCAGGGCAGCATGGGAGGGGGCGTCACAGACAGTAAACAGTCCTTGGTGGGGAGCCATCAGCATGCAGCAACCATCGATTGAAAAGAGTAGCCCTCCCTCTAGTCGTTGTATTCTACCCAAGGTACCCAACCTTGTAGCAGGGAGCACTCTTACCCTGACGGTGGCACCCTTAGTCCTAGCTTTCCACCGTGAATCAATCCCAGCGTCACACCCCTTAATCCTAGCATCGCACACTTTTGATCTCACCACCTCTGCAAAGCTCCGCCTATGACTGCATCAGGCTGCGGGAAGACATGTCTATACAAGCCATAACATTTCACCTTCTATACTTCAGGAAGGAAGGGGGATGACCAGCAGATTGAAGCAGAGCACAAAAACTCCAGGGAAAACCTAAGGTAATTACTGTCATATGATGAGTATTGCTGAAAGGGTCACACATTTCAAAAACAATACACCATGCAAATGAGGCACTATTCAAATTTTTTAAATCTCACAAAATTTCTCCAGACATGCATACATTTTGAATGTCTATATTGTGAGAATTCATTCTGCATATATTGCAACATCTGAAATGCAGCCAATACTGACATCATGCCCCAAGTGATATTATTTAACATATGAGAATAAATTACTTTTCATGTTCAAGTTTGTGAAATTAGTGAAGCAAATCTCTCTTTGGGCGTTGACTCTAGGGTTATATAAAACCATTTTTGTGTTTAGCCTGACAGCCAAGTTTAGGATATTCATAGATATATATTAATTAAAAAGACCTCCTCTATAGGAAACTCGCTTTTTAGGACTACTGTGTGTATTTAAATGTGTTTTATGCATGAAGCCTATGAGGATTTTCATACTTGTGGAAGTATTTCAAATTGAAATGAATGCCAGTACTTTGACAATGTATGTTTTCAAGCTATCCTCCAAAGGATTCAGTATGCTCATATTCCACAAGAGTAGCAGGCACATTTCAATATTGCTGGTGGGAATATACTTGTGGTGTAACATGTATAGATTAGCACCCAGATATTCCTCCTGAAGTAAAAACAGAAATTCCATTTTATACAGCTATACTTCTCTTGAATATATTTCCCCTACATTCGAAGTTGTTAACTTACAGTGATTCATGCATACCCCTTCTTGTCATGATACAACCAGCAGAAGCTAAGACCTACACACAAGGCAGATGCCCATACGCAGACAGGTTGATTGAGGAAACACAGGCTTGCCTGTGCATGATGGTGCATGCTTGGAGTACTCGGAATGCTGGGCAGCTGAGGGAGCGTGATCATACATTCATTCTCAGCCTGCCAAATTAATGAGTTATAAGACTGTTTTAAAATATAAAAGAAATATGACTGGAGATGTGGCTCATGTCTAAAACTCTGGGTTCAATCTCCACACTGAAAAAAATGTGTATAGATAGCAGAATACTATTGACTCATAAAGAAGAATGCAATAAAGTGCCTGCCAAAACCTGGATAGAACTAGACCCCATAATGTTAAATTAAATATTTCAGACACGGAAATTTCAATGTTAGGTCATATTTAGTATGAGAAACCAAAACTGAGTTAAGGAAGATACTAAAGGTGAGCAGGTAGAGAGGAGAGAGGCAGACATTTAGGAGTATGTGAAGAAGCTCAGAGAAAGGGGGAGGTGGCGTTCCTAGAGGCAGAGGCATCAGGAATTTGCAAGATAAAATATATATGCACCAGTTCTGTAAAATGACACTATCATGTATCATGGGTATGTGAATTATAAAATCTGAAGTGAATTCAATGCTTTAGTAAAAGCTATTTACAAGCCATCCCATTTGCAATCGTACATCATTTGGAAGAGAGTACACCACACCACAATCAAATATTCTTAGACAAACCAGATGTCCTCCTGGTATATAATTTCTGAAGAGACTCATTTAAATGTGATTGCTTGCTTTATCATTTTATTCTTTTACAGAAGTGAAGAGGTAGAGAAATACTGTGAGTATGGATTACGGCACCAGCAGGGAGATGTAGGTTTTTTGATTCGTGATCCTAAGATGAACCTGGAGCCCGTTGGCCTAGAACCAAGTAAAAGCCTCGCCTGTAGGAAGCTCCTGATTGGTCAGTCATCACAAAGTGTGTCTGTCTTACCTAGCATTGAACTCAAAGCATATGAGTCTAAGGAATTTGAAGAGATTTTGTCTAATGTTAACAAATGTGGGATACTTCATACAGACTTCCAGGCCTTTCAGAATCATGCAAAGACAAATTCCAGAGAAAAACTACATGGATATATTAAAAGTGTGAAATTCTACTATGGTTCCACAGAAGGAAGTAGCAGTGGAGAGACGACCTTGGTATATATGGACCATGTTAAAGCCCCCATTAGAGCCAGCAGCTCTGTTGAGATCTGTGAAAGAGATAGTATTAGCATGAATAACTATATAGGTATAAGTTGTGGAGACCATTTTAACTGTCAAGATGATATTCAGATATGTAAAAGGGATAACACTGCAGAAAAACCCTATGCATGTAAACACTGTTTGAAGTCCTTCACAAAAAGCATTTCATTGGTTGTTCGTGAACGAACTCACACTGGAGAGAACCCTTATGTATGTAAGCACTGTGGGAAAGCTTTTACAAAACTCAGTCATTGGCAAATACACAAACAACCCCATTCTGGGGGGAAACCCTACGTCTGTGAGCAATGTGGGGAAGCTTTCATGAAACGTAGTAATTATGAAGTACACAAAAGAACTGACACTGGAGAGAAACCATACGTATGTAAAGAATGTGGGAGAGCTTTCGCAACACTTAGTTGTTTTCCAAAACATGAAAGAACTCACACTAGGGACAAACCCTATGTATGTAAGCAATGTGGGAAAGCGTTCACTACAAACACTGCTTATCAAACACATGAAGGTACTCACACTGGGGAGAAACCATATGTATGTAAGCAATGTGGGAAAGCATTCACTACAAATACTCAACGTCGAATACATGAAAGAACTCACACTGGTGAGAGACCCTATGTATGTAAGCATTGTGGGAAAGCATTCACTAGAAATTTCCATCGGCAAAGACATGAAAGAATTCACACTGGGGAGAAACCCTATGTATGTAAGCAATGTGGGAAAGGATTCACTACAAATACTACTCGTAAAATTCATAAAAGAACTCACACTGGGGAGAAACCCTATGTATGTAAGCAATGTGGGAAAGGATTCACTACAAATACTACTCGTGAAATTCATAAAAGAACTCACACTGGGGAGAAACCCTATGTATGTAAACAATGTGGGAAAGCATTCACTAGAAATACTCATCAGCAAAGGCATGAAAGAACTCACACTGGGGAAAAACCCTTTGTATGTAATCAGTGCACGAAAGCATTCAGTACAAGTTCTGGTCGTCAAATTCATGAAAGAACTCACACTGGGGAGAAACCCTATGTATGTAAGCAGTGTGCGAAAGCATTCAGTACAAGTTCTGGTCGTCAAATTCATGAAAGAATTCACACTGGGGAGAAACCCTATGTATGCAAGCAGTGTGGGAAAACATTCATTACAAATACTCTTTGTCAGATTCATGAGAGAAGTCACACTGGGGAGAGACCCTATGTATGTAAGCACTGTGGGAGATCTTTTGCATATAGAAGTGATTGTCGAAAACATGAAAGAACTCACACTGGAGAGAAACCCTATGTATGCAAGCAATGTGGGAAAGCTTTCATTACAAATGATCGTCTTCAGACTCATGAGCGAAGTCACACTGGGGAGAGACCCTATGTATGTAAGCACTGTGGGAGATCTTTTGCATATAGAAGTGGTTGTCGAAAACATGAAAGAATTCACACTGGAGAGAAACCCTATGTATGCAAGCAGTGTGGGAAAGCATTCAGCAGAAATGCTGATCGTCAGATTCATGAAAGAAGTCACACTGGAGAGAAGCCCTATGTATGTAAGCACTGTGGGAGCGCTTTCATATCTTCTTCTTCTTGTCGAAAACATGAAAGAACGCACATTGGGGAGAAACCCTTTGTAATGTAAGTGATGTGGTAGAGCATTCACTACAAATGCTAATTGTCAAAGACATTGTAGAACTCACTGCAGAGAAAAGCTTTGTATGTAAGAAGTGCAGAAAAGCTTTCAGAACACACAGTTACCGCCAAATGTATGAAAATTCTCACACAGGAGATAAACCACAGGTATGTAAGAAATGTCTCAAAACTTCCAGCATATACATTTGTTTTCAAGTTCATAAAAGAACTCATTGGGGTGAAATTCTATATATGTAAGCAGTGTGGGAAAGCTTTCAACAGACATGGTAGTTGTCAAGAATATGAACACATTCACCCTGGAGAGTAACCCTATAAGTGTAAACGGTGTGGGAAAGCGTTTGCTAGGAATACTAATCATCAAATACACGAAGGATCTCACGCTGGAGAGAAACCCTATGTATGTACCCAAGGTGGGAATGCATGCAGTAAAAGTACTCGTCATCTGAACATGAGAGAACTCACACTCTCATGAGAGACAGTTTGTATGTAAGCAATGTGGGAAAGCTTTCATCACTCACAGTTATGGTAGAGTATGTGAAAAAACTCATACTAGAGAGAAGCCCTATGTGTGTGAGCAATGTGGGAAAATATTTACTACAATACTGATCCTCAAAGACATGAAAGAACAAACCAGAGGAGAAACCCTATGTATGTAAGCTGTGTTGGAAAACTCAGCACATGTCATAGGTGGAAAGAACATGCACAAATACACTGGCAAGAGACACCATGTATGCAAATTACGTGGGGAAGCTTTCAGCCCACACAGTCCTCAGAAATATCAGTAAACTCACACTGGGCAAAAACCCTATGTATGTAAGCCATGTGGGAAACGTTTTAGTACATGGAATTATTGTCAAGTACATGAAAGGAATCACACAAAGAAAACTTGTGTATAGAAGCAATTTGTAAAATCTTTGAAATACTCCATTAGTTATCATTAAAATTTGAGAGGAAGTTAACTGATACTATAAAGTGACTTGCACTGCCATGAAGGAACGTATGTAAGTCATAAAAAAAAACATGGATTTTTGTCCAGACCTTAAGACTAGAGGACATACCCTAAAATAAATATACTAAACTCAAGTCAGTGTATTAAGTATTTTAAAGGATGACATACTAGTTTTAAAGTTACTTGTACTAGGCAGATACCTGGATATGATATAAGGGACAGAAAGAGCCTGGTCTTCCCCTTGCTTTGCTAATGTCTGCTGGCTGTTTCTCCTCTCCCATGCCACTTCTCTTTGGAACCAGCTAACTGATAACTCTCCAAAGTAAGGTAAATAAATATTTTCTCCTTTAACTTTGCGTGTCAGTTACTTTGTCCCAGCAATTAGAAACATCACTAAGGTAGGGCATATGTATCTCTGCATAATATGTCTTAATTTTTCTGAAGTCTTCTGCACTGTAAGTTCGAGTTTTCACATGAGGTGGATGGACAGTTTGTGAATATGAATTGTGGGTTTGTGGTAAGTGGATCAATCCCCTTACTGGATTAGCATAATTCTAAGTGTGGCAGAAAGGATTTACCCAAGACAGAAGACCCACCCTTGGTGTGAGTGGCAACAAGCCTGATTGAATAAGAGGCAAAAGTGATGCTCTCTGCTGCTGCTTTCTGCCTGCCCAGCCGTGGACTCTTTCAGGCCTGCCCAGCTGTGCCTGTTTACCATGCTGCCCTGCCTTGGAGCCAGCCAACCAGCGACTGAAACCTCCACAAACTATGAGCTACAATTAAGCTTTCCTCCTTTGACTTACTTCGTCCCCAAAACAAGAAAGTAACTGAGCTCTCTGTTATGTACATGTACGACACTTTCTTTATCCATTCCTCTGTTGATGGACATACAGGTCCTTTCCAGGATTTAGCTAGTATGTGTTGTGATTTTACATAGTTGCTTATGTGACGATCACTATAATATGTGTCCAACTTTTTACAGAATATACAGAGAGGCAGTGCTGTTTGAACGGAAGTACCATTCTTTTGATAAATAACCACACTGATATTGATATCATTTGTAGTAGTTCATATTTTTTACAGAGAAGTAAAGCATTGTTCTCCACACAAACACAGTAGCTTTGGTAGTTTGTTCTTTTTTTAATTATTTGCTCTTGAACTGTTCACTTACACTGCAGTCTTTTCCACATATATAAATATATTAAGACATTAACTACAATTTAGCAGGCATAGAAATGTCAATCGACTGGCTCACATATTATTCTCGTCCTCAGTTTACATTTTTTTTATTTCAGTAGTACGTTTTACACATATATAATGTTACCATTCATCATAGGCAATTTATTCCTGTACAAGATCTACCTAGCTGATTTTTTTTTTTTTTTTGCTCATTCCCTCCTCTCACTCCAGCACCCTATTCCCTCCTTACATGCAAAGGCTGTTTCCGTTATTTTCCCTCTCTCATTTTCTTCTTCTTCCTCCATTGCTTTCCTCTCCGGCTCCCCTCTTCTCCTTCCCATTTGAACAAATCCTTCATTCTTGTAGTTTTTGGAGTCCATGTTGACAGTCTTTCTGGGGTAAAATGGAATTTCAAAATAGCTTTGATTTGCATTTGTCTAAGGGCCAGGGATGTAGACAAATGTTCTCGTACTTATATGCCATTCGTTGATCTATTGTCTTTTTTATTGGATCTCTTATGTAGAAGGTCCACTTTCTTAAAATTCTTTTCAGGTAGTAGTTACTAGTCTTTTCTCTAAGGAATACCTCACAAAAATTTTCGCACTCTGTAGTTTACCTCTTCTCTCCTTCCTGTGTTTACTGTACTGTGTAGAAGTTTGTAATTTGATAATATCCCTTTTTAATTGTTATTCCTTCTTAAATGGGTGTTCTGTACCAGACTTTTTACCTAGGCCTGTATTTTCAAGTGCTCTTGTCTCTTCACTTCTAATGTACTCAGAGTTGGTGTTTTTCTACCTAGATCTTTGATGCATTTCAATTAGATTTTGGTCCTGAGTAAGATATGGATCTACATTCACTATTCTTCATGTGGATAAGCAGTTTTACCTGCACCATCTCTTCAACGGTTCTGTTTACTCGATTTAATACTTTTGGCCCCTTTGTCAAATTCAGTTGGTTTAACATGCCTGGGTTGTTTCTGCATCCTTCATTCTTTTTTTTTTTTTTTTTTTTTTTTTTTTTTTTTTTTTTTTTTGTACCAGGAATCAAACTCAGGGCCTCATGCTTGCGAGGCAAACACTCTAAGCTCTGAGCTAAATCCCCAGCCCCCTTCATTCTTTTCCACTGAGCCTCATGGCTAATTTTGTGACACTACCCTGCTGTTTTCATCACTGTAGCCTTTTATAATCTGAAATTCAGGACTCAAATACTTCCTTCTGCTTTGTCCTAGTTGCTCAGAAGTTCTTTTGCTATTCTGTGTCTCTTTTGATTCTGTCCGAATATTACAATTGTTTTTTTTTTTTTACCTCTCTGAAAAGAGTCTTGGCTTTTTCATAGCGCCATAGGTTATATCTTGATGTCCTGCAGAAGGCACCTGCACTCCTAGGCTGATCTTTCTGGAACTGAATGGAATATGGGGCATAACGTTCTTTAGTGGATTAATCCACCACGGAGCTTATAGCGAAATGCGATGTGGAGTGTGGCATAGTTGGAGGAGAGAAGTCGCTGCGGGCATGGGCTGGAAGGCTACATCTCCCTCCCACCTCCTTGATCGTTATCTCTGCTTCCTCCTGCCACCCATGAGCTGTTTTTCCTCTGCTCCCCCCCGCCACCCTGCTGTCCTGCATTGCGGCCAGTCCTTGATGGATTGAAACCTATATGAACTGGGAGACAAAATAAACATTTCCTTCATGCTGTTGTGGCTGTTGGCTGTTGTGTCTCTACCGTGAGAAAGAAAACTAAATGAAATCTCCATGTTATTTTAGTAATATGAGCAGTTTGGTCACATCGTTTGTCTGCATCCAGCACTGCGAAATTTACTTTTTCCCAATATCTGGTACCCTCTGCATTGTATTTTTTGGCAGACTCCTCAAATTTTCATAGTGATTGAGTTTCCCTTTCTTGGTTAGGTTAATTCATTGTCAGTGAATTTTTTAAAGGGCCTCTGCATGCAAGTGGTTTTCCAGTGTCTTTCGTCTGAGGATATTGTTGGTGCATCGGAATTCTACTGATTTTTCAGTTGTGTGTTTGTACTACACTGTTGTCCTGAATTTGTGTATTTGTTCTAAGTATATTTGGTGAGGAATTTTGGATCTCCTGTGACAATAATGAGTACAGTTATAAACAGTGCAGATGAGAAAGCTACTCCCTTCTTTGCATTTCTTTCCAACAGCACCTTAAAGCTACTCCTTCCATTGTCCTAAGAGAACTGGAAGTCACCTACCAATCATTCAGGAGATCTCTGATGCTCTGTGGAAGACCACACGCCTGCTGGATCCTCTAGCTTGAACTTCAGGCACCTTTACCCTACTAAAAAGTCATGAACATGTCACAAATTTGTACCATACATCATGCCTGTAATTAGGATCAGAGTGAATTCTGAGGCATATTTAGAGCCCCTGAGGTGACTCCAGGCCTCTCAATCATTTCAGACCATCACATGTAGTGATTCAGGGCAGGCCCCTTAGTGGAGGAACACATCCTTTAAATTCTGAAAGCCTGACTTATTGGGGATTAGTCTCCGTGCCATATGCTGTGTGATTTCAGTGGACCAACAAAGCCCTGTCTATCTTTGCCTCCAGCAACCCTGGGAGAATGCTTACTTGAGGAGCAACTGTGCTCTGTCTGGACAGAGAGGAGTTGCAGGGAATCTTACTTTTCACTCCTAAAAGAGCAGAAACCTCTAAATTCTCCATGAATTCGCCCAGATTGCCATCACCCTTTGTCCTGGTTCCTTTTTGCTGAGACAAAATAAGTGATAGTCACAAGTTAAGGGAGAAAATGATCACACTTTGTGGAGGGTTCAATCCATATTAGCCGGGCTCCAAGCCAGTGCTGCAGCAGAGTGGCATCACTGAGCAGAAAGAGTTCATGCCATGACAGACAAAAGGCAGCAAGCAGCCAGTAGACAATGGACAACCTGACTTTGCCCTTGAGCATGTCCAGGCTCGCGGGCTTTTGGGTGATGCCACCTAGAACTACTCTAATTTATTCTTTTTCTAATTATATGTTAATGGTACATTTTAGATGTACAAAGTGCTAACATTCATCATAGGGGATTTGTACCTGTACGTGATATATCTTGTTGCTTCTGCTTTTCCCATTCCCCTTCCATCTGTTTTCCCTCTTCTCCCTGCTTTTTTGCAAAAGCTTCGTTTCCATTTTTTCCTTCCAAGTGGTGTTTCTCTTGTCCCTCTCTTCCTTTCCCCATGCCTTTTCCCTTTGCCTTTTGAACACTGTCTTCTCTTTCCCAATATAATACATTTTAATTTTCTTTGCACTTACAGTTTCTCACACCAGAGAAACAGTGTGGTACTTAAACATGTGTGTCTGATTCATTTCACTTTAGAGTATGGTCTGAAGATGCATCCATCTTCATACAAATGTCTCAAGCTTATCTTTCTTTATGACACCCTAGTACTATGCTGTATAGAAAAGAAACAGATTTTTTTTTAATCTATTCCTCAGATTTAGGTATTACAGACTGTGCCATTAGAAACAGGGGAGTGCATGTATTGCTGTGGTATGATGCTTTTATTTCTTTTGGGAAGATACCAGGAAGGGGAATAGTTGGATAAATGGAACCTCTACTCTTAAGAGCCTGAGAAATCTCCACACTCATTTCCATAGTGGTTGCAACAGTCTACACTCCTACGAGCAGTGCAGAAGGATTCTTTTTTCTCCCCAGCCCCTCCAGCATTTGCTATTGGCTGATTTGTTAATAATAGCCATTCCTTCTGGAGTGAGATGGAATCTCAGTCTTGTTTTCATTTGCATCTCTCAAATGACCAGTGATGTTGAACATTTTTTCATATGTTTATTTGTTGTTTCTACTTCTTCTTCTGAGAAGTGTCTATCCATTTCCACTGCCCAGTTTTGTTTTGAGTCTTTGTGTTTTTTTTAATTCTTTGTGTGTTCGAGATGTTAGTCCTTCGTTGGAGGAATAGCTGGCAAAACTTTTTTCCCACTCTGTGGGTTGTCTCTTCACCCTGTTGGTAGTTTATTTTGTTGTGGAAAAGCTTTTTAATAAGATCAGGTCTCAGTTGTTGATTCTTTATGATATTTCCTGTGCAGTTTGGGATTTGTTCCTAAAGTCTTTGTCTACAGCTAGGTCTTCAAGAAATCTACCTATTCGATCTTCCAGCAGATTTCATGTTTCTGTTTTAACATTTAGATCTTTGATCCACTTTCATTTTAGCTTAGCGCATGGGGAAAGATACAGGTCTAGTTTTAATCTTTGGCATGTGGAGAGCCAGTTTTTCCACTGCCATTTGATAAAGATTCTATCTTTCTTCCAGCAAGGTTGCCTGGCCCCTTTCTCAATGAGAGGGTACTGAGAGTGTTTGGACATGTTTCTGCATCTTCTAGTCTGTTCCATTGGTGCTGGGGTCTGTTTTTATGCCAGTACCATGCTGGCTTTCTTTTTTAAACAAGAGTTTGTAGTATAATTTCAGGTCAGGGATTGTGGTGGCCCCTGCTTTGATTTGTTGCCCAGAATTGCTTTTGCAATTCTAGGTTTCTTTTTGTTCCGAATGAATTTTAAGATAGCTTTCTCTAATTCTGTGAGGTATTCCACTGATATTTCTATGGAGCTTGCATTGAATCTGTGTAACAGTTTCGGGAGTATGGCCATTTTCATGATATTGATTCTTATTACACAAGAATAAGGGATATCTTTCCATGTTCTGCTATCTTTAGTGTCCTTCTTCAAAGTAGTGTAGCTTTGATGTATAGACCTTTTACTTCCTTTATTGAATTGATTCCTAGGTGCTTTGTTTTTTGTATGGTATTGTGAAAGGTGTTTCCCTAATTTCTCTGTTACTGAGTCTGTTATTTGTGAAGAGGAATGCTATTGATTTTTGTGTGTTGACTTGTACCCAGCTCTGTGGCCAAATTTGGCTAGTAAATCTCTAAGTCTTTTGGTGGAGCATTTTGGGTCTTCTATATAGAGTATCATGTCATGTGCAAATAGTGATGATTTAAATTCTTTTCCTATCCTTATTCCTTTTCTTTCTTTCTCTTGTCTAATTGGTCTGGCCAATGTTTACAAACTATATTGAATAAGAGTGCTGAGAGTGGACATCCTTTTCTTGTTCCGAATTTTGGAGTGAAAGCTTACAGTTTTTGACCTTTTAAATTGATGTGGACTCATGGTTTGACATAGATGGCTTTTATCACTTTGAGGTAAAGACCATCTCTTCTAGTTTTCTACAGGGTTGTTATCATGAGTGGTTGTTGAACCTTGTCAGATGCTTTTTCTGCATCTATTGAGATGATCATATGGTTTTTGTCCCTGGCTCTGTTAATATGGTGTGTCACATTTATTGATTTGTGTATGTCGTACCATCCCTGCATCCCTGGAATGAATCCTACTTAGTCATAGTGTCTAATCCTCTTGAAGATTTGTTGCGTTGTTGTTTGCCACTATGTTATTGAGGATTTTTACATCTATGTTAAATAATGAATTTGGTCTTTTTTTGTTGGCTCCTTTTCTGGCTTTGGTTTCAGGGTGATGCTTGCTTCCAGGAATGAATTTGGGAGTACTGCTTGTCTTTCAAATTTGGTAAAGAGTTTGAGAAGTAGTGGCCTTAAATCTTCTCTTCATTGGTTTTAGAATTCAGCAGTGAATCCATCAGGACCTGGGCTTTTCTTTGTTGGTACGTTTTTAATTACTTCTTGAATTTCCCTGGCTGATACTGGGTTACTTAGAGTTTTTATATCTTCTTCATTCAGTTTTGGCACTTCATATGTAACTAGGAATCTGTCTATTTTTTCTGGGTTTTCGATTTTATTAGAATACTGCTTCTCGTGAGATACCTCAAGCTGACACGCAGCCCTTTCGGAAGCATGCAAAAAGCAATTCTGGAGAAAAACTCTGTGGATATATGCAAACTGGGAAATTGTACTATGATTCCACAGGAGGAATTAACAGGGAAGAGACGACCTTCGGACAGAAGGAAGTTGTAAAAGCCCCCGTTACAGCCAACGCTATCGAGATCTTGAAAGATACAATATTAGTGTCAATAATTATATAGGTGTAAAATGCGGAAACGGTGTTAACTGTCAGCATGATATTCAGACGCATGAAAGAGATAACACTGCAGCAAAACTCTCCGTATGCAAACACCGTGGGAAAGCGCTTCACAGACGGCCTTTCATTGGGTAACCGCGAAAGAACTCACCGGAGAGAAACACTGTGTGCGCAACGCTGGAAGCTTTCGGGACTCGCAGTTATTGTCGAGTACATGAAAGAGCTCGCAGCGGAGAGAAAGCGAATGTGTGTGAGCGGCGTAGGGAGATCTTCCCTGCAAGTGCGGGCGCCAGAGACCGGAAGGAGCCGGCGCGCGCGGAAGCCCGCGTGTGGAGCGCTGCGGGAAAGCGTCCAGCAGACACAGTGTCAGCAACACGAGCCAACTGACACTGGAGCAAAGCGCTGTGTGTGTGAGCGACGTGGGAGCTTTTAGTGCACGTAATTATTGTCACGTACACGAAAAGAATCGCACAAAGGAGGAAAACTTGTGTGTTTAAGCAATATGTAAACACCTTGAAATGCTCCATTTGTAACTGGAGGCATTAACATTTGGGAGGACGTCGACTGACACTGTAAAGTACCTTGCGCTGACGGGGAAGGACATATGCAAGTTCCTCATAAGAAATGTGGATTCTTGTCCAGACCAAAAGAGCAGACGAGATACCCTGAAATAAATACACTGAGCTCCACTCACTGTGTGAAATCTCTCTACGGCTGACACACTAGAGTGAAAGGCACCCGGATGAGGGGTGTCGCGCTCCCTCCCCCAACGCAGACACCCGGGTATGAGGCGGCGAGGCAGGGAAAGAGGCTGCTCTCCCGCTCGCTTTGCTCAGTCTGCCCGCTGAGAACCGCGTCTGCTGTGCAGGCTGCGCTACTCCGGAACCAGCCGACGGATCACACCTTCACAGAGGGAGGAAAGTAAACATTTCGGCCTTTAAGCTTGAGTGTCAGTTACTTTGTCCCGACAATCCGGAAAATAACTACAGCGGGGGACGTGTACCTGTGCATGACACGTCTTCATTCTCCCCTTTTCCCACTCGATTCTCCGCGCAGCCTCTCCCCTCCCCACACTGACGGCAGCTTTGTTTTCGTTTTTCCCTTCCATTCTCATTTTACTGTCTTTTCCCGTCTACTTCATTCCTTGCTTATTCCCATTTCCATTTAAAAATCTTGGCACTTCCTGATATCTCTCCTTCATCCTGCTCCTTATTTATTCTTTGAGTTTCTCACAAAGGAGAATCGATGTGACACTCACAACTGTGCCTGATTTATTTCACTTAACATTATGCTGTCAAGGGAAATCCGTTTACCTAAACGTGACTCACGTTTGTCCTGCTTTATGGCACACTAATACCCTATTGTAAAGAAGTACCACATTTTCTCTATAGATTCCTTCATTGATGGCCTTATGGGCTGAGTCCAAGATTTTCCTCTTACTAATTGCGCTGCTCAAAACAGAAGTATCTACCTGTCAGTGTGGTATATTTCTGTCTCTTTCAGTAAGATACCTAGATGACGAATCACTGGGTTAAATGGAAAGTCTAGCTTTACTTCTGAAGAATCTCCATCATTATTTCCATCATGCTCATACCAGTTTTTACTCCCACCAGAAATGGAGAAGGGTCCTTTACCTCACAGCATTGCTGGCATATCTTAGTCATTGAATGCCTTGGATTTCTCCTATGAGAGAAACCATTGACTGCTGAAGCTTCTGTGTCTCGTTTACTTCGCAGAGCACTATGGGCTCAAGGTACATTCACATTCCTGCAAGTGGTGCAAAATCCTGACTATTATGGCTGAGGAATATTCCATTATTATGCCTTAGAGATGGTCCCCCCAATGTCTTCTGCACTGATAAGTTCGAGTTTTCCCATGAGGGTAGATAGACGGTTTGTGAATATGAATTGTGCGTTTGTGGTAAGTGGATCAGTCCCCTCACTGGATTACATTGTTCAAAGTGTGGCCGAATGGATTTCCTGAAGACAGAAGACCCGCCCTTGGTGTGAGTGGTGACAGGCAATACGCTTGTTGCCTGAATGAATAAAAGGCAAAAGTGATGTTCTCTGCTGCTCCTTTTTGCCTCCCCGGCCAGGGACTATCTCTCCTCTGCCTTCCCTGTTTGCCATGCTAACCTGCCTTAGAGCCAGCTAACCAGGGACTGAAACCTTGACAAACTATGAGCTACAGTTAACCTTTCCTCCTTTGACTGACTTCGTCTCCCAAACAAGAACATAACTAAGGGATCTTTTCTATACATATATCACACTTTCTTTCTCTAGGCATGTGTTCAAGACACATACCACCCTTCCTGGATTTAGTTGTTATGTGTTGTGCTGTTATAAAGATTCATATGTGAAGGTCACTATAATATGTCTTCAACTCTTTGGGAAGATACTCAGAAGAGGTAGAGCTGCATTGAATGGAAGTACCATTCTTTGACAAATACCTGTGCTTATGTTCAAATCATTTGTAGTAGTTTATATTTGCAACACAGTAGTAAAGCCTTGTTTTCCACACAAAGTCAGTAGATTTTGTATTTTTTTCTTTTTTTTTAAGTACTTGTTCTTGAACACTCTTCTGTCCTTTTCCAGATATATAAATATAAGACATGAGCTACACTTTAGCAGGAGTAGAGGCATCAAGGATCCGGCCCCCGTATTGCTGGTGGCCTCAGTTTCCATCCATTAGAATTTCATTTTTCTGGTACATTTTACATATACATAATGATCACATTCATCATAGGCAATTTGTACCTCTACAAGGTACATCTTGCTGCCGCTCTTTAGTTTTTTATCCATTCCCTGCCTCGCAGTTTGAGATTGGCTTCCCTCCTTACTTACGAAAGCTTTGTCCATTATTTTCCTTCTTTTGTTTTCTTGTCCCTCCATTCTTTTGCCATCCCCACCATGCCCCCTTCCCATGTTAACAATTCCTTCCCTTTTATACTTCTCACAATTGTTTTGATTTGCATCTCTCGAAGGGCCAAAGATGTAGACAAGTCTTCTCAGGCGCCATTCATTTATCTTCTGAGACGTGTGTATTTCCTTCTGTTGTCCTTTTTGTTGGACCATTTATACAGGAGGCCTAATTATTGAAAATTCTTGTCATTTCCTAGTTATTAGTATTTTCTCTAAGGAATAATTTGATTTTAACCCTTCTATGATTGTTATTTCTTGTTCAATGGGTGTTCTGTGCAGAAGTTTTTCCCTAGGCCTATGTTTTCCAAGTGTTCATTGCTGCTTCATCTCAAAATACACTGTTGGTGTTTTTTTAATTGGATCTTTGAGCCATTTCGATTAGATTTTGGTCCTTGGTAAGATATGGATCTAGAGTGACTATCCTTCATGTGGATAATCAGTTTTATGTGCACCAATTCCTCAAGGGTTCTCTTTTCTGCATTGAATATTTTTCCCCCTTTTTCATATTCAATTGGTTGACCATGCCTGAGTTATTTCTACATCCTTTGTTCTTTTCCACTGATCCTCTTGGGATTTTTGTGACACTACCTGCTGTTTTCATCACTGTAGCCTTGGAATGTAACTTGAAATTCAGGGCTGAAGTTCTTCCTCCTGCTTTGTCCTTGTTGCCCAGAAGTTCTTTTGCTGTTCTGCATCTGTCTTGATTCCATACAGATATTACCATTGTGTTTTCTACTTCTCTGAAGATAGGCTTGGTCTTTTCATCGTGTCATAGTTTATATTTTGATGTCCTCCAGAAGGCTCCCGCACTCCTAGGCAGATCTTTGTGGAACTGATGGCAATATGGCGCATAATATTCATGAGTGGATTTGTCCACCTCTGAGTTTATAGCGAAATGCCATGTGGACTGCGGCATAGTTGGAGGAGACAGGTAGCTGCAGGCCTGGCCTGAAAAGGTACATCTCCCTGTCGCCTCCTAGATCTTTAGCTTTGCTTCCTCCTGTCACCCCACAATGTCTTTTTCCTCTGCTCTGCCCCTCTGCCCTGCAGTCCTGCAATGCGGCCCATCCATCGTGGAGTGAAATCTCAGCAAACCAGGAACAAAATAAGCATTTTGTTCATGCAGTTGTGGGTGATGGCTCTTGTGTCACTGCAGTAAGGAAGAAACTAAATTTACTCTGCATGTTAGTTTACTAATATGAGCAGTTTGGCCATATTGGTTGTCCATATCCAGGAACAGAAAATTTATTTTTTTCCATTTTGATATCCTCTTCATTATCTTTCTTTTCAAAATCCTAAAAGTTTCATAATGATTGTGTTGCACTTTGTTCGTTAGGGAAATTCAGAGCCACTGAATTTTTTAAAGGTCCTCTGCATGCAAGTGTTTTTGCAGTGTCTTTCTTGTGAGTCTATTGTTTGTATATAGGAACTCTAGTGATTTTTCTGCAGTGTTTTTCTGCAGCACTGTTGTCCTGAAATTGTTTCTTTGTTCTAAGTATATTTGTTGGAGAACTTTGGATCTCTTATGGAAATAATCAGTGCAGCTGAGGAAACTACCCCCTTCCTTGCATTTATTTCAAACAGCACCTTAAACTCTTCCATTGCCCTCAGAGAAGTGGAAGTCACCTAGCAGGCGCTGAAGAGATCTCTGATGCTCAACACAAGAGCACATACATGCTGGATCTGCTAGCATGAACTTCAGTCAATTTTACCCTACTGAAAACTCATTGACACTTGAGAAATATGTCCCACATGTCATGCATGTAATTAGGTGAATTCTGAGGCACGTGTAGAGTCACTGAGTTGACTCCCGGCCTCTCAATCATTTCCGGCTATGACATGTAGAGATTTGGGGAAGGCCCCTTAGTGGAGGAGCACATCCTTCAAATTCTGAAAACCTGACTTATCAGGCATTATTCATCCTGCTGTATGCTGTGTGATTTCAATGGGGCAACATAGCCCTGTGTATCTGCCTCCAGCAAGCCTGGGAAATCTTATACATGGGCAGCAGCTCTGCTCTGTCTGGGCAGAGAGGATTTACAGGGAATCTTTCTTTTGCACTTGCAAAAGAGCAGAAACCTCTAATTTCTTCATGAATCCCCCCAGACTGCCATCACCCTTTTACTGGTTCCTTTTTGCTGAGACAAAATAAGTGATACTCACAAGTTAAAGGAGAAAATGCTTATTTCTGCTCACAGTATGTAGAGGGTTCAGTCCAAATTTCACTATCTCCAAGACAATCCCACAGCAGACAGGCATCCCAAAGGAGAAACAGTTCATGGCATTGCAGGCAGAAGGCAGCAAGAAGGCAGGAGGGAACCCACAGCCTGCCTTTGCTTTTTATCACATCCTCAGTACCAGGCTTTTGGGTGATGCCACTCAACTACTCTAAAACTAGTGGACTGATTCAGCACCACACACCCTTCATCCCTGAATCACCCAAACTAGATGTAGGCAGCTATGAAAAGTCTCACATATGAGCACAGGAGGCTGACGAGGGTGTGTAGATAGAAGCCATAATATCCCTCCAGAGTCACTTTGTGGAGAAGGCCAGAACAATGGACTAGAGCACCGTCACAGCAGAGGAAAAGCACACAGTGTTAGTTGAGAGCCCCCCTTCATCTGGCTTGTCCCCCAGGCGATGTGTGTCACCTGAGATCATCAAACAGAGGAATGCATTTGCCCTTCTCTCACTACCCACATGATATAGTGCTCAACAAATTAGCTGGACAAAAAAATGGAAGTTCCAAAACAGAGTTTAAACAACTTGGAAAAAATTGTCTACCCTGGTTTTGGTTGTAGATTTGGAGCAATTGAAAACTCCTCTAGGTTTGGAAGCATCCTGGAATTTTTACCTATTCTGTGTTATTTTCCCATTTAGCTAGCTCCGTTGCCCAATGAACTTCCTAGGTGTATGGCTTTCCCACATAGGAATTTTGCATTTACAGAACATGTGGATGTGTCTGGAATTTTATCATGACATATAGGAGGTATGAAATTGACGAGGATCTTGTGCCTTTAGGTCCACGATGATGCTAAGTATCATACAACGAACTAGGTAGCTTCCAATGGAAGTAAGTAATGTTGTGGAACATTGACAGGGTTGATAAGCTTTTCTGGTTTTATCAACTGAATTTTAAGGTTTTTTTCCTGTTCCACTCTGGTCATGGTGGTGGAGCACAACATTTACCCACATCGTTCAGCTACAAATCAAAGTAACTCTTACAAGTCTTGTCTTTTCAGCATTCCTTGCTCCTTCTGGGTTTCATAGGATTTCAAAGAAATGAACTATGAATAGCTGGTACAAATCTCACTATGATACATTGTCCAGTGTTGTCACTTACAAATTTTAAGACTCCTTGAGAGCATTTTATGAGAATTTGTAAACTATGAACATGCACAGTGATATTCTATGTGCGTTGTCATCCTTCCTGTGGTGTGACAGGCTGTTGAGAATATCCACAATAAATTAGTCTTTTGAATCCATACAGCACATAACCATATTCACTCTAACCCACTTTCAAATAGAGGAATGTATATGATGCCTCTAAAAGTTTAAAATTCAGGGCAGTTACACTTTTGGAAAGGGAGAGGTACTTACATGATGCTTATGATTTCACTAGAGACAAAATTAGGGGCTTGTATACTTCCATTGAGAATGAGGTACCTGTTCCAAATGGCAGAGAAAACATGTAAAATCTCCAGGAATAGAGCATCTGTGACAGTATTCAAGTGAAGTAATGAAGTAAACATCAGTACACAGGAAAAAGTGAACAGTTCACATTTTGTTAACTTTTTTAGACAATTTGCCGTATGTAATAAGTTTCATAGCTTAGTGGTTTTTGCAGGAGGAGTAATTCTTGCATGTTTAACATCCATATGTGGTATTTTAAGTTGGAAATTTCTTCTTTGTGAATAACCACGTAAGAAAAGCAATGACTCTGTTGGTGTTATATTCAAAGATTTGAGTTGGGTACCTTAATGTTCTATAACTCATGAATGTTGGTGTTAAGGAGATGAAGCAACAGTAGTGGGTTGTATTGTTAACTCCAGTGACTTGAAGCTGAGATGTATCTTGACCTTAATAAGATGAAACATGGTCATCCCATGGGCCGCTCTTGGCCTGCAGAGCTTTTTTTTTTTTTTTTTTTTTTCCCCAGTGCTGGGCGTTGAACTGAGGGCCTTGGGCTTGCCAGGGCTTGCAGAACATTTTCTTGCCTCCAGCACACAGGAAAATTCTCGAGGGAGTGATGGCATCCACAAGCTTCGAAGTAAAGGAAACTAGGTGAAAAATGTGTAAACTGTATTTGAGAGTTTGTCTCTTCTGAGTTATTGTTACTGTTCATACTTTCTGTTACTATGAGCTTATCCCTGGAAAGTAGTTTTGATATGCAAACAGTTGCTAGAGTCAAGGTGAAATACATTAATATATAGAAAATCTATGAAAACCATTCATGGAGAAAACTCATTTATAAAGTCTGAAAAAAGAGTTGATGTGTTTGCCATTTTATTTTTTTCAGACTCTCACTATTAGTTTCGTTAGGTTCTTATGGTAGGGACAAAAGAGCAGACATGCACAATTGAAGAAGAAAAGGTTTATTTACATCATACCCTCAGAGACTGAAGTTGATTGGTAGTTTACTCCAAAGGAGAAATATTCTAGTGGAAGTCAATGAAGAAAGAAAGGTAACTACTATATGAGAAAGAAAAGTACAGAGCAAAACTCGTATCAGCGGAAAAGGGACAGAAGGAAGGTATGTTCCATAGTGTCACACCTCCGTGACTCAACCAGACACATCAGAAGTGTACTTGAGAAAGAAGATATTAATCGAGAGTAGCACATGACTCCAGGTAGTATTTCCTTGTAGGAATACAAATGTGTTGAAATATGAAGAGTTTCGACTTCTAAGGATGGAACTGCAGGCCAGGGGAAGCTTAGGGTCTCGAGTCTTTAGGTTTCCCCTGCTCAAAATCAGCAACTAAATTTATTTAATAACTGTATGATTAGTGGACACATTTATTTTCTTCAAGTGAGTAAGTTGAGAGATACATTGTGAGAAAGTCTTGTGCATGAAGCCAACTACCTTAGTGTGTATTTTTCTCATCTCATGAGGTCAGGCCCTCGCTAATTCTATGGTTTTCTGTCGTTGCCTGGACTCATGGCATTGTGTGCCGGGGATTTGTCCACGGTGCATTAACTCTGGAACTCTTTTAGCACATATGTGACGCCACTTGAAAGAGCAACAAGCAGAGAGAACCCACTGAGTCCGGTAAAAGTTAGGAGTAACTGGGAGTGTTGGTTCATGCTCTTAAAGCCAGCAGTAAGGAAACCAAGACAGGAGAATAGCAGTGAGTTTAAACGCACTCTGGAGTCTACAATGAGCTGTAAGAGCAGCAAAAATAACATTTGACACCCTGTGAAATAAAAAGGATAGTGACAGCTCTGCCGAGCCCAGAGTACCCTGCTTAAATACAGCTTAGAACAGGTCAGCATGCGGGGAGAGAAACGGGTCTAGAAGCCCTGGGTTACAATCACTCATTTGAGCTGCACTCAGGCCACTAGGATTTCTTATTTGTTTTCAAGTCTCAGGGCGCAGGCAATTAAGCTGGATCCAATCAGCGTCAAAGACGCGGGCGGCACGAACTGTCCAATCAGATGAGGGCGGGAGGCGGGCTCTGCTCTTGGCGCCAAAGCCCGGACCCTGCGCCCATAGCTGAGCGCCGGCTATCCTGGCTGCAGCGCCTTCCCTTAGGATTCCTGCCGCCTGAGGCCGCGTAGGAAGGACCCGGGAAGACCCTCCAGCCGCGCGATGGTAAGAGGGCGGGCAGCCGCCCTGAAATGGGCCGGATCGTAGTGCGATGTCGGGGAGGTCGACCCGGAAGTGGTAGGAAGCAGCGATAGCGGACGGGAGCCTCCTCCCTGGCGGGTGCAAAGTCTGAGTTCCTCCTGGTCTGGGCCCGGTGTGTCCAGTGTCGCTCCCAGTTTGTCTGAGGCCGGCCCATTTTGGTCACCCAGCGGCACATTTCACCCCAGCTACCCTGCCGACCAGTAGAGCTGTCTCAGGCAGGTTCAGCTCCCAGCCGGGTCGTCCCCTGTTTGGGGACACTGGGAGTTGTGGGGAGACCTGTTTGAGGCGAGGGTTCAAGGTCTGTGGTGTGCTGGTTCCCTGGGCACACCCCTCCCGCGCCAGCCGACCTCGTGGATACCAGTTTTATAAATGCGTGTGATACTGCGTTTTAAACCCACAACCGCACCCTCAGTTTGGCCCGCTTTTCATGCCAGCAACTTGGGACACGCAGGCAGGAGGCTGGCAGTACTAAGGCCAAACGCACAGTGGAGCAAAACGCAGATCCACAGAAAGTATAAATACTGGGGCTGTCTCTCTACTCTAAAGTAACTTGTGAAACATATACAACGCCCTGACTTTAATCTCTGGTGTTGAAGAATAAAAGATAAAGTCATTAGTATTCAGTGGAAAATGAAGTTTGATTTTTGGCTTTTATTGTGTTTCTATATTAGTGGTGTAGGGTATAATGCTTCTTCAAGATGCAAAGTGCGCAGGAGTGAGTCTCTGCGCTGTTAGTAACAGGGAATCAAATGAAAACAGGCTAAGTTCTCCTCAGAAGAATATGAAACTTAGTCAGTACTTTGTTGTGCTGAGCACTGTATTAATCAGGTTCTCCTGATGAACTGAACTGGGACACATGAATACTAGTGTTTGGATGAAGGAGCACTACTGTGGGTTTTGTTTTCTGCTTTTGGTTTGGATTGGTTTCATTGGGTTGGATGTTTCATCATTCATCGATCTATTTATTTTGTATTATACAGAGGTGCACCAGTCCATTCATATTGTCCAGCTTGCTTTAGCCGGACAAGGGAATAGAAAAAAATTGTCAATAAACAGACACAGACATGGTGAATAGTTTAACCACACAGCAAATATGTACATTGCTGAAGAGAAAATATTTCCCTTCTTATTTCTAATTTATGCTGATTCTGGTAACCATTCTATGTGCCTTAATCTTTTTTTTTTTTTAAGATGTACATAGTGATAACAGTCATCATAGGGAATTTGTACTTGTACATGATATATCTTGTTGCTTCTTTTTTTTAAATCTGCCTTAATCTTAGAGAAAATACTTGACTTTCCATTTTGCCCTATCTTATTTTCTCACTGCCTGTGCCTTACTTTTAGTGAACCGGAGTCACATCTGTCTTGCACTGTGACATGCATGTCCTGGGCCCATATTTCCTTTGCAGTGACTTACATGTCTTTGGGGAAAGAGGTCATCTTGAGCCTTCCTCCATGTTCCAAGTGTGCATGGAGCCTGCAATCCCTGAAATGCTTTCGAGTTCTGCTGAATTCCGAACTCTCTGGGGACAGCTCTCTCATGGTGATGTCCTAGAGAAGGCTATCTGAATGGCCTACTGAGAAGGCACAGCTGAGATAAAGCACAGAGCTTGAGTTCGAGCCACCCTTAGTCTGGCTGCTAGGCCCGCCAGTGTGGGTCATCCTAGCATAGCATGGACTGGATGCTTTTCTAGTTTTCACTCTAGTGGCATCAGAGAGGCAGCCTAAGAGGGATGACCAGAAGAGAAAGAGAGAGAAAGCGTGTTCAAGTACAGACTGGGAGTTATTTGAGTAAAGTCAGTCAGCTTGGAATTGGGGTGCAGACTTAGTGAGACGGCAGCTCTTGGGGTCTCCCTTTGCCTTCTCAGCATTCCATGTCATTCAGCAGCTCATGTTTTCACTGCACTGGCTAAGTCAGAAATTTCAGCCATTGTGAATTCTGGTTCAGAAAACATGTGTATGTACCCTAACACCGTATTTGCCTTTTCCACATTTATGAGAAAGCAGGCTTTTCAAGTTTTGTCGATGATATAAATGCCACAGGAGACATTCTTCTTTCCCTGGAAAGAGATTCAAGAAAGTGCATTAGGTGCTCAAGAGCATGCTTGCTAGTGCACAGAGTACATTTTCATTTAAAATCTAACACACACTCTCCATACTACCACTACCCGTAGGCAGGAATTCCTGTTTTTCATAATCACCATACACCAGAGTGTTTCTGCCTTGATGAATTTTATGGATATCAATTGAGATTCATTTGTATTTTTTTCCATATTATTCCACTTCAAACTTCTAATTAAATTTATTTTTAAATGGGGTTTTTGGGTCCCTAAATTGTCAATCATATTCACATATCACAAGTATATGGTTGCACTCTTAGTTCTCTTTTTTTTTTTTTTTTTTTTTCTGCTGGGGATCAAATTCTGGACCTTGTGCTGGTGAGGCAAGTGCTCTAACTACTGACCTTAACCCCAGCCCTCTTAGTTTCTATTAATGACAAAACATTTCTTTCTGTTTTATCTTGTACTAAATTAAAAGGTTGTTCTGAAACAAATCTAAACAAAAGACCTTTTGGTTTCTCTGTAGTGACTAAGTGTATACAGCCCTTGAGCAAAAGATTTGAGTCCTTTCTCTTTTAGTCTGTGTTGTGAGTGGGAATCACTTCATTGCATTCTCTTGGCATACTTTCAGTGATTAGTGAAACTATGAGAAGCAATGTTCTTTCTCCAGCTGATCTTCCCCGACAGGTTAGATGTTCTTGTCATTGTTGTAAAATGTTTCATCTTAATAGCTTTCTCATTTGCACATAGTGATTTCAACTCTTCCACCTCAAGGCTTGTATCACATATTTCTGTTTTTTGCCTTAGAGCAGCAGCCTGCATTTCGATTTCATCTGTCATGAGATGGAGACTGTTTTAGTTACTTTTCTCTCGTTGTTGGGACAGAATACCCGACACCCAAAGTTAGGGGAAGAAAGGTTTATTAGCTCACAGTCTACAGAGGTTTCAGTCTATAGTCCGCTGGGTCCGAGGCGGCGGGGCTGGCGTGGTGGACTCGCAGCCGGCCGCAAAGTAAAGTGAGGAAAATGCAAGGAATGTATGCAAATCAGCAATGCAAACAAGCAGCTAGTTAAGCTTCTTCCTGTATCTATCTAGGCTACCTGCCCTCAGGGCAGCCCACACTCTAGATCCAGCTA